>JAFVLL020018170.1:0-17885 GCA_021397915.2 Tor tambroides | reverse complement strand
TTTTTTTCACAGCAGATGGAGTGAAGCAGACATCAACAATCAAACCCCCATTTCTCATTTGCGTTATACAGCGACGGCTTATCAGCATTTTAATTAAACGAAAAGTGAAGACACAAGAAACCTTAATTTAGAAAGCGGAACTGTTTTTAATACTTTCTGGAAAAGATGCTTTTAAAATATTTAACATCCAGTGAGTAAGTGTGTAAATCACCCTAAAAATCCATATTTGATAAGGACTGTGTTGAAAAAGAGATGGAAGTTGGACGAAAACCAATGAGGTGGGGTGAGGACAAGGGGATCTCTGCTGGATAAGCACTAGGGAGGACAACCAGTGTGGCTTCGAGAGTTCAAGTCACTGAAACAGGACAGATGGAGCATTAAACTGGAGGAGGGCATGGAGAGACACTGGAACTCTCTGACAGTGTTTATATTAAAGGAATAATTCACCCAAACAAGAAAAGTCTGAGCTCAACAGAAATGCTTTTGTTCTTGGGTGGAATACAAAGTAGGATGTTTTGAACAATCTCAAAGCTGCTGTGTTTCTTTACAAAGAATAAAAGAACCAGATCTAAAAAGGCATAAGCATAACAGTAATCCATATGACTTGTGCACTATATTTCAAGTGTTATGAATAAAATAGCTTTATGTGTGGCTTATACTGAAATTCAAGATGTTTGCATATACTACCACTCAAACGTTTAGGGTAGCACGTTTTTTGTTTTTTTTTCTTTTCAGTGGCAGTAAAGACATTTATGTTACAAAACATTTCTATTTCAAATAAATGCTGTTCATTTGAACTTTCCAAACATCAAAGAATCCTAAAAAAAAAATGGATTCCACAAAAAAATTCAGCTGTTTTCAACATTAATAATACAAAATGTTTCTTGAGCACCAAATCAGCATATTAGAATGATTTCAGAAAGATCATGTGACACTGAAGGCTGGAGCAATGGCTGCTTAATATTTACCAAAATTTACTAAAATGTTTATTTTATTATTAATGTAATAATTCAAAATGCTTGATCAAATACATGCAGCCTTCGTGATGAGACTTGACAAGCTAACTTTGAAAATATGCATGCGCAAATTAGATGAGTGTTAGAGATTTTAAAAATTCAATGAAATAAAAATATCTTGATTTATTGTTACATTTATTGCTCGTTAAATTAAATATATTCATATTGAATGATATAAATAATTAAATGATTTCAATTTAAAAAAAATTCCAATCTGTTCCTCAAACAAAGCTATTGTATGGCTTTAGAAAACTTAGGTGACAAAATATTATGTGCAAACCACTTTTATGTTGTTTTATGTCAGTTTTGGAGCCCGATAGCACCCGCATTGCAAAATCAGCATGAACATTCTTCAAAAAAAAAAAATCAATACAGGTGTGTAACGATTGTATTAGATTATCAGAACATCTAGTACAGCCAAGTAGACATAGATCAATCAATGATCTTTTGCATAGACAGTAATAATTATGACCATTATAGTTGAATGCAGAAGAAAAGAAACATAGATAATTAAAAGTCCATGATATTTGGTAAAAGAAAAAAGTAGGTGCAACTAGAAGCGAGGTCTATGGAAGTATGGCAACATTTCTTAGAATTATGGTAAATTAGTAGGCCAGATGGGCCGAGTATCCACCTGAGTTTGTCCGTGGAGGTCTGCCTGAAGCTGTTGCCTGCGCTGGCTCCACGAGCCCTGGCTGCTCCGCTCCCTCCGGCCTCACGTTCCAGCACCAACACATGAGGCTTCTCCACCCAACCCCAACCGTTATGGACCCCAACCAGCAGCCTGCGCTCCTGCACCACAACCAAGCGTCCCTCTGCACCCCTGTTCTGATCAGAAAACACACACACACGTGAAATTCGAAAGCTGTTCTTATCAACAGACATTCATGCATCACTACAGGAACATGTGTTTGTGTACACAGACACGTGAGAGGAATTCCATGTATGTTTTGCCATAGATTGGAGTGTGTTTGGCAGGGTCTGTTCGCATTTAATCCTCAGAGGAGGTATGGGAATGGAACGTGTGGATTGTGTTTGAAAGCTGCACAGTTATGACTCCTCTGTGCTGGAAAGTGAGAGGGGCATGTAAGCTCTATTGATCCGTTCTATCCTCAGGACTGAATCTGAATGGCACTTCTCTGGTAAGCAGAGAGCGTGGAACTTACGGGAAAAGATACAGAGAATGAAACCAACTGACATATTGGGATTCATTTCATTTCCACAGATTTAATTGCCTTTTCAATGTTGCAATATGCTCTGAGATGACAAAATGTTATAAAATGACAATAATGAAAACAATGTGTCAGCTGAATAGATTTTATTTCTCTGTTTTTATGTTGCATAGTAGCTCCGCCCAATGTCAACTCTCATAGGTCCAAAATCCTGCTCCTCACAACTTTATTTTGAATAAATTTGCCATTTTGTGCAGCATTTCGTTTTATCTCTAGTTTAGACACACCACTAATCAGTGTTTTAAATTGAGTAATTTTGGGATTGGGGAAGCATCTTTGAAGATGTAATTTCCCAAACAACATGATATTATTTTGGTTAATCTACATTTAACTAAATATGGTAACACTGGTTGCTAACACACAATGCATTGACTAACATAAACAAAGAGCCATACATTTTATTATAGTAGTTATTAATCTTTGTTCTTTGCTAGTTCATGTTAGCTCAGGTACATTAAATATATTAAATATTAAATTTAAATATTATTAAACATCATTAAATAATGAATTTTAATATTAAACATCCATTAAATATCAGATTAAATATTAAAATATATTAAAATAATATTTAAATATTTAATACATTAATTATCAGATACAAGTTTTGATTTTATTAACACATTAGTAAATATTGCAATTGACATCAGCTAAGATTAATAAATGCTTTAGAAGTATTTTTTTATTGATAGTTCATGTTCACTAATATAGTTAACTAATATTAACCAAGTGGAACCCTTGTAAAGTATTACCCTAAAAAAATTGAATTACAAAAAATTCTGAACCAGTTCATTTACATGAATCATCTGAATGAATAGATTCACAAAAATGAATCTGTGCTTAATTGACCCTTCGCAAAAATGAATGAACTTCAGAAGGTATCTTTTTTTTCAACTGCAGAAAGACGTAAATACACACCATTTTTCAAGTTCAAGCCCGCGACGTTTAACCTACTCTCCTGTCTGGTTTGTTTGTCAGACAAAATTGCAGATTCTCCATTATTATTGGTCAAATCGCCTGTCAATCAAACTCCTTGTGAAGGGTCAACCAGCATAATAATATATATTATACTTGCTGGAAAAAGTAGCTTGTTAAAATATAGCTACACTATTTTGAAAATTGAACTACTTATGAACTATGCTCCCTGTACTGAAAAGCACAGTTAGATTAGTAGTTTCAGTTAGTTGCCCCCAGCACTGATTCAGTGTCCCTTCCGATACATAACAAACCATCACAGGTACTTGCACCCCAGCCTCCAAAAACTATCACCAGTTGCTAAATTTTAAGGGTGCAACTCCGAGTCCAGCAGCTGTCTCTGTAAGTCAATGTCCAGACATGTTTACAATAACACATCAATTAAACGACAGCCTGCTGCCATTGTGTGGTGACTCTTGGCAGACACCTGGTGTTTGGAAGATGCATCAGCTCTGAGACGGTGTGGCAGCAGCAGTCAGATGTTATTAATTGCAGCATTACAGAGGATCTGTAAAAGAAGGTATGGGACTCACTAACAGCTTTTCTCTCTCACTTCTCCTCAGGGTGAGAGTCACATCTATCTGCTCAGGCCTCCCACTCACCGCTCCTCCAATTAGCATATCAATTGTGTGCAGTGTTTTATATGCAGGCCTACAAGAAGTAGTCCACGCGTATCCCACTTTATGCTGTGAATCACCCAGCTACTGCAGCAACCATCAGAGTACCTATGAATCGTTCCTTTAAGTGGATGTAATGCAATTTTGTGCCTGGTTCACAGCTTAATAGGTCAGATCTGTGCATTTCCACGAGTCTGATGGGTTCTTGCCAGTGATATAGATGTGAATGATGACTTGTGGGGTACAATTAATTTTACGATTTTGTGTGACAAATACATTGAGACTAAATGTTCTTCTGTAAAATGCCATTGGTCATTTAAGCACAAAGATAAGTTAACCCAGAAATGAACATTTTGTCATCATTTACTCATCCTTATGTTGCTCCATAACAGTATGACTTACTCTCTTCCGTGAAACACAAAAGTAGAAGTTTAGCAATATGTTCAAGCCGCTCTTTTTGCATACAAGAAAATGAATGGTTACCAGAAGCAGTCAGGCTACAAAAATATAGTTTTCTAAAGCCACACAATAGATCTGCGTGAGAAAGACACTGCAATTTAAGTCATTATACATTGTTTATTATACAAAGAGAATCAAACATATTAAGAATGACTTTAAATGTTTACCGAATTCAAATTTTTGGATGAACTGTACCTTGTGTTTCTATCTTAGCTTTGTGTTTTAATAGCAAATGGAATTAAAGAGTTCATTTGCAAAAACCGATAACTCCATTTTTTTTTTTTTTTTTTTTTTCCAGAAATCACGTTTTTTTTTTTTTTTATTGCGCATTCCAAGTAATATCAAACTGCAGTTGGGTTGTTTTGATTAAGCAATAATAACTAAACAAATAATTTACAAAATTAAAGTTAACTGAAAGTATGTTTTTTTACACATTAAAAGTTTGTTTCATAGCAAAAGCAGACAACTCCAACAGTCGTTTTTTTGGCAAAAGCAGATAACTCCACATTTCATGTTTTAGAGTTTAAAAAAAATACTCGTTTAATCTTTGTAATCTCCTCAGATGACAATGTAGATGCCTGACAAATGTTGTTGTTGTGATCATAGACTGTATGGTTGTGATTACACGCAACACACGGAGCTTTTCCCTCACCATTGTAACGCACTGCTTTTGCAAGGCTCCGTGATTCGCTAAAATGGACTTATCGGCTTCTGTTCAAAAACAACAAGGGCGCTTGTTGGCTTCTGCAGTAGAACGTGAATTCGCGATGCCTTGAAAGTGGACAATACCGGCTTTTTTGACAAAACGTGTTTAGGTTTCAGATCGCGCTATATGTGGAGAATAATGCACGGCAATCAGCTCATTTTTTTGAAAGTAGCGTTAATCGGTTTTTGCAAATGAACTCTTCAGTTTCACAAATTCAGAAATGAAACTGCAATGCATTTATCAGTGTGCACACAAAAACATCAAATGACACTTGAATCTCAAGTTATTAGTCATAAACAGTGTTGGGGAAAGTTACTTTTAAAAGTAATACACTACAATATTGTCTTACTCCCTAAAAAAGTAACTAATTACATTAGTTACATTTTATGGAAAGTAATGTGTTACATTACTTTTGATTTACTTTTTAAATCTTGGCAGGGCTTGTTTGTTTGTTTTTAATATAAAAAAAGTTATATTTTCGGCAAACGTACAAGCTCTTTCACACCAAAAGTGAAATGAATAAGCCTCAGGCTGAAGGAAAAGTAAATTCACCATCTGTAAAGTACAGGGTGGGCCATTTATATGGATACACCGTAATAACATGGGAATGGTTGGTGATATTAAAGTCCTGTTTGTGGCATATTGCGTATAGAGGGGCAACTCCTCAAGAGATGGGTGGTGGTGGCCATTTTTCAAAATGCCATTTGATATAACTTTGTTTTTCAATAGAGTTAGGGTTAAGGACACATCAAATTTGTTAGTAATGTCACAAAGAAAACAATGGTGTGCTGGTTTCAACGAATCTCTTATTCGTTCATGAGTTATTTACAGTTTCTCTGTTCACAGCCATTGACATTATCGAAGAGGTTAACACGTGAGGAGCCGGATCGGAATCAAAGGTTGATATCTGGTGAACGCAGTAACCGTGTCATTGCAGCAGATTTCAATGTGTATACCCTACGAGACCACCATCTCCCATGCTACAGTCAGCAAACTGCTTGCTAAGTTTCGTGAAACTGGTTCAGTGTTGGATTTGCCAAAATGTGGACGCAAGAAAACTGTCACTAATGAAGAAACATCAGTGGCTGTCCTAGCTTCATTCAGCAAGAGCCCACAGCGTAGCACTCGCTGCATGTCACTGGAGAGTGGCATTAGTCGAACATCCCTTCGGCGGATATTAGCTACTCACAAAATGGCACCCTTACAAACTCCAGCTACTGCAGCATCTCAACGAGGATGACCCAGATCGCGCACAGAATTTGCAGAATGGGCAAAACAAAAATTGGAACAGGACCCTCAGTTCACGAGAAGATTTTGTTCAGTGATGAGGCAAACTTTTATGTGAATGGTGAAGTAACAAACAAACCACCGCTATTGGCCCGACACCAACCCACATTGGATGGATCCCTCCAAGACTGTTGGAACAAAAGTGATGGTTTGGTGTGGTATATGGGGTACAACGATAGTGGGTCCATTCTTCATCAATGGAACTCTCATACAATGGATATTTGAAATTGCTACATGATGATGTTTCCTCTTTATGCACTGAAGCTGGCACGTTTCTCTGGAGTTTTTCCAGCAAGATGGTGCACCACCACACAGGGTGCCAGGTCCGAGCATTCCTAGATGAACAGTTTCCTGGAAAGTGGATTGGTCGTCATGGGCCAGTTGAATGGGCCTTGCTGTCTCCCGATCTGACCCCCTTAGACTTTATCTTTGGGGTCATCTGAAGGCAATTGTCTATGGTGTGAAGATACGAGATGTGCAGCACCTGAAACTACGGATACTGGATGTCTGTGCTGGCATTTCTCCTGCGGTGTTGCTATCAGTGTGAAGAGTGGGAGAAGAGGGCTGTATCGGACAATCCAACACAATGGGCAGCACATTGAACACATTTTATATGTATCAGAAACTTGTAAATAACTCATGAAAGAATAAAGTTACGTTGAAACCAAGCACACCATTGTTTTTCTTGTGACATTACCAATAAGTTTGATGTGTCACATGGCCCTCTTCCTATTGAAAAAACAAAAGTTGTATCCAAGATGGCCGACTTCTAAATGGCCACCATGGTCACCACCCATCTTGAGGAGTTTGCCCCCTCACATATACTAATGTGCCACAAACAGGACTTTAATATCACCAACCATTCCCATGTTATTACGGTGTATCCATATAAATGGCCCACCCTGTAGAACGCAGAAGAAGAAAGTTCAACACACTTCAGCAGTAAAAAAGAAGCACAAATGTTTAGCTAGAATAATTTTTAATTATTAGTATGGTTGAATTGGATCAATGAAGAAATAAAGAAGAAAAAATATTTCAACTAAATGCTGTTCCTTTGAACTATCTATTCATCAGAAAACTTCTTCAAAAATGTATCACAGCTTCCACAAAAATATTAAGTTGCACAAGTGATTTAAACAATAATAAGAAAAAGATGTGTGTCGATATGGCACCAACGCACCAATATGTACAAACTGGTCATTAAAAAGCAGCTATTGATCAACAACTTTTCTGACTTGTCTGCAGTTGTGGCCCTGTGAGGTACACCCATTTTCACTGCCTTCTAAGACTTTATATTTGGTCAACAGTCTCAAATCACCTGTGGGCGACATGACAAATCTGAGGTCCAATTACCTGGAAGAATATTGTGAAATGCTGCAGTGCAACAAGCAGAGAGAGACAGTACTCCAGAGACTCTATATTCAGCTATTATTTGTTTCAGCAACGGAAAAGTCTATGCCTGTTTTCACGAACAAAAGTGTTCTCAGTCGAGAGAGATAATTAAGTAATTAAATCACGTAGCGATGTGCCTGTTTTCAGCAAATACATGTAACACAAAGCCCTCAGGTGGTGCAGCCCTGCGCAGCGTTCGATTGCGTGACTGTGAAAGGTCGGTGGGCAGCTTACAGGCTCTGCAGGACAGACAGAACACATTTATGTAGGAATTAACAGTCCTGCTTTGAGGAACACAGGGATTAAAACTTCAGGTTATGGAAAATATTGCCACCTCACCTCCGGGTTATGGTTATATTAATGTCACTGTAATCATGCAAATACGGAGTTAATGAAACACAGTTAGCATCTAACCAGACGAAAAAACTAATTATTATTTGAGTGCAAATTTGCAAATAATGTGCAGATGAAGAAAATAATAATAATAATAATAATAATAATAATAATACTACTACTGTGAACCGCCTGTGAGCTCCACACACAAATTTCATAAATCTCAATTTTTTTCTCAGTGTGTTCACAAAGCATTTTTGATTGGCCAATTTTTGCATGAGAAAAAAAAAAAATTGTCATGGTATTTACACTACCAAAAGTTGGAGGTAAGGTTTTTAATGTTTTTAAAAGAAATCTATTGCTGACCAAAGCTGCATTTATTAAAAAAAATAAAAAATAAAATATTGTGAAATATTATTACAACTTAAAATAACTGTCTTCTGTTTTATTATATTAAATTGTCAAATATTCCTGCGATGGCAAAGCTGAATTTTCTGCAGTCATTACTTCACTTTTCATTGTCAAATACTCCAGAAATGATTCTAACATTTATTATTATTTGTAATAATATTTTAATATTAATATTTTTACTATTATAAACATTTATTATTTATTTACTAATGTTAAAAACAGCTTTGCAGGTTAATATTTTTGTAGAAAAAGATTTCATTTTTTCAGGATTCTTCCATGAATAGAATTTTTTTCTTTTTGTTATAATGTAAAAGTCAGATTTTTTTATATCACTTTTCATAGATTTAATGCATAAATGTATTAATTTCTTTAAAAAAAAAACTGGAATGGTACTGTATAGTTTTAATATAAATTATATATATATATTCAAAAAAAAGTTACATAAAAAATAAAACAAAATACTTATTTATTATACTTATCAAATTTACAGACTTTACAGTCTCTAAAAATCAAAGCATCTCCACGTGCCTTCAGTTAGAGGTGTACTTTTCTCTTTATCCATTGTTTCTGATTAGGGTTTCATTTGTCTTAATAAATACTTTGTTATCTGTGTCACTACTTTCCATTTGAAAACTAATTTAGCAAGCAAGAAGCTGAGCTACTAACCACACAGTGATGAGACAAGTATATGTCACCATGGCTTAAATCCAATCAAATGAGCTTTGTGTGTGTGTATGTACTGTATATCACTGCCAATTAAATCCCTTGAGAACGACACAAGCGACGTATGTGTGTCAGAAGCAGCATACAAACCAGCTCACTGCAACAAGTTGATAACAATATAATGATGTATAATTAGTGCAATATGGTTTGACACTGAACCCCACAACGGATTCCACTTTAAAACACAAACAGGCATAGAGTGCACTGCGTTACAAACTTAAAGAGACAGATCACCCCCATTTTTTTATTTGCAAAACTGCACGTAATTCCAAACCTGAATGGCAAAGCGGGAACACAAATATACAATGAATAGGGATTGGAGCTTTCAAGCTTCATTTATGAACTGTTCAAAAGTTGGTAAGAATTTTAAATGTTTTTGAAAGAAGCTTCTTATGCTCACGAAGGCCACATTTATTTGATCAAAAATAGTAAAAACAGTAATATTGTGAAATATTATTACAATTTAAAATATCTGGTTTCTATTTTAAGTGTAATTATTTTCTGTGATGGCAAAGCTGAGTTTTCTTCAGTCATTACTCCAGACTTCAGTGTCACATGACCCTCAGAAATCATACTAATATGCTGATGGATGACATTTTTAAATATTATCAATGTTGAAAATATTTCAGGATTCTTGGATGAACAGAAAGTTAAAAAGAACAGTTTCTTTTAAACAGAAATTTTGTTTAACTACATAAATGCCTTTACTATAACTTTTGTTCAACTTAATGCATCCTTGCTGGATAAAATTCTTACTGATCTTAAACTTTTGAACAGTAATGTATTTGTATTCTTTAGACAGACTGATAATCAATTATTTACTGATCTCAATGAGCTGTAAACTGCTGCAACACCTTCAATGAGTAAGTGAGTGAGTAGTGATTTGAGAACAAATCATTCAGACCAGTTTAGTGAACTGAATCAACTGATTCATTGAAAAAAATTGACTAAAAAAAATGTTTTGTTCAATTGTACACCACTACTTCTCTGAAACGCAACAAAAATCAGCTGGGGCTGATGTCAAGATATTCAATGAAAAATGTGAGTCTGTTCCTCACACAAACCTATCATATTACTTTAGCAGTTCTTTGGATCACTTTTACAATACTTCTGTCAATTTGAAGCTTGACAGGCCCAATCCTCATTCATCTCCATTATACGGAAAGTTCGACAGAAGAAAAAAAAAGTCACATAAGTTTGGATCGACACGAGGGTGAGTAAATAATGACAGTATTTTCATTTTTGGGTGAACTGTTACTTTAAAAAGACGTGACTGATGGACAGAAAGCCGGGAAAGAGACAGAAAAGCAGAGAAGGATAAAGCGAAAGAGATAAGCATAGAAAACGAGCCTGTCTGCAGCTTATCTAAACACATCGGCTACAGAAATATCTTATTTCTGTTTCATACTCTTGTCCTTTTTTCCCTCTCACTCTCCTTCTTGTCTGCTCTCCGTGCTGTCACAGATTTTGCTTCCTGTGCCCAAAATATGAATATTTTAGAGCTAAGAAGCTTAAAGGGAACAATGAAATGGCCTGAAGTTAAATCATACCCCATTTCCAGCTTCACAGAGCAAAGAGAGCAACTGAGTGAGAGAGAGAGACTGAAGGAGAAGAAAAATGAGGGAGGAGAATCTTTTCTGAGTGATGAATGCAGCGCAGTGTATCTCACAGTAATGACAAAGCTCATCCTCTCTCATTGGCCTCTGTTTCTCATCTGTGAAATTTCTGGACTACGTGGGTCACGCCTCATCTAGCCCAGAGGCCGTGACAACAGGCCCTTTAACAGACAAGGATGGAGGAATATTACTTTGAATTGAACAAAACGCACAAAAGATGAGAGGCTTATATGGAACGAGCAAAAGTTTATTCTAAGACTCAATGTCAAAGTAAAAGAAAAAAAAACCTAATGGCTGTTTTTATTTTGCATCTGTTTATGTGGTTGTCTCACACTAAGGCATTTCAGTTTGAAAGATCAAGCAGACACGCAAAAAAGAGAGCTGGTTAAGTCCCCTCGCTCCCTGAGTTCTTGATTTATTATTTTTTTGGATTTTAGTTTGCAGGGAATAGACGCGTTCCCATTGGCATCACAAGCAGCAAATTCGGCCTCAAACTAAAATGTCTTTGATGTTTTTGACGGTGGAATCAGAACAGAGGACTTAAAAATAGAAACAGTTGCTTTGAATCTTCATGAAAGACTTCAATGCTTTCTAAAAGAATATCACTTATTTAACTCATGGATGTGTGGGTTGGATCACAATGTCATGGTGTAAAATGACAACCGACTCTTCTCTTATTTCACCTCAGTCTTGATACTGTAATATTTTACAAAAATAAAGGTCGCTACAAAGGCCATTCAAATAAAAAAGTAGGACTTTCGCAAGTAGTACTTTCACTTTGACAATACTCATAATCAGCTGTCACCAATATGAACAAAAGCACTAACAATTCCACTAATAAGAGGTACAGAAGACCAAATGCGGGCCAGCAAATTGATTTTATAGAAACTGCTGTGTGTTGAATAGTCTAGTTTAGGCGAGGTCATTTAAACCAAATACAGGAATAATAGCAGCAAGAAAAGACAAGCTCTGGAGAGGTGAGGGTCATCGTCCCATTCAGACTCAAGAATTGAAGGGTTTTTTTCCCCCCTGAAAAATAAAATTGGTTTCTGAAGGTTATTTCTTTGTAGTGAGCAGATGAAATGAATAGAGAGTGTGTTATATCTCAGGGGTGGCATAACTGTGGAGTGCAATCAGCATATATTTAATACCAGTGGGCCGATTATGGAGGGGAAAAGCATCATTGTTTTGTCCGTTGAGGAGTGACCAATTTTAATCATGCAAAAAACATGAATTTAAACCAAATAAATAATTAACTGGGCTGTCACTTTAATAAATATGAATAAAAAAAATTATAGATATAGATAATGACAAATACAAAGTATTATTTATGAATGAAAAAAATCTAACAAAATGTAATCACATTTACATATATGTGGACATCAAAATTTATTAACATGTCAAAATCCATCACATAGTGATACAGGTGTTAGTTTCTCTAATCAATAATCAATTACATTACTGTGGCAGCAAACTATACTTACAGAGTTGCAGGGGAGCATGAACAATTTACATAACTCTGGCACAAAAGAGTTCTTTGGTCAGCAAGTTTTCAGTTCTTTGAAAATTATAAAAGGGTCTGACTAAGCTATTGACTTCTGAGAGACGGCAATGTGGTCGAAAGAACTCAGAGTCAAGGGTAAGTCAGAGAACAAAGACGAGCTTCCTTATATTAATTTGAATCTGCACTCCGGCTCTACCCACATAATAGACATTTAATGGCTTTCATAAAATTTATCGGGATTTATTGACAAATGACTTGCGAAAGAGCTGGGAGCAAAAAGAAAATTATCCAGGGTATAATCAGTGACATAACTAAAATGATGTGTGAATGCCTAGAACCAAGTGACAATTCTTACAGGTGCAAAGTAATGATTTCCACTAAATGTTTTACACTGGAAGAAATTAATAGTTTAAAATGATGCATACTCATGAAGAACTGAATACTGTGGCCATGCATAACTTAAGCAAAACTTGCAGGTGGCTGCCATAGCGTTACTATACAATTGCTAAAATGTGTTTTAGCATGCGTGTTATTTTATATTCATATATCAACATATTCTGATGGTTCAAATTTCAGATGTTTATCTCAAAATACTTTTGATTGTAGACTTTACATGAAAAACAGTGACTGGAATTATGAATGCTAATGTGAACAGTTCTTCCCAATTTTGTTTAAAGCTTGTCACAGGAATTAAAATGTGCATCTACGTCACAAAGGTTGCTTGAAATCAGTATTAGGGTGTTAATATGTCACATATCACATATAACACATTGTCCCACTAAAGTAGCTCTCCATCAGACACCCTGGGAAAACTGTAAGACAGGGTTAAAAACACAGCACGACAGAATGAATGGCGTTGAAATCCATCAAATCCATCAAATCAGAGCACTGAGAAGAACATTGCTTACGGCAGAGAGACACAGGGATCCTTTGTTAATGCTGAAGCCCCTACGAAAGCACCAGGAGGGACTGAGTTATATCAATACAACTGCAGATTAAGATAAAGTACCACAGGTTATATTGAATAACTGGAAAATGGCTGCCTGTTTCCTTAACTTTATCATCTTGAACACTATTTATGGAATAGTTGTACTCATATCTGCTATGTGTGTCTGTGTGCGTGTGTGTAGTTTTTTTAATAACCATGCATGCACTAATTTTATGATTATGGACAACACTGATTAACTCAGATAACACTGATAAATGGCCAATATTAAATTTTTTTAAACATTTTTCTAGGGATGCACAATATTATCGGAATGATATCGGGATCAGCCGATAATGGCTTAAAATGTAAACATCAGCATCGGCCCGATATAAAAAAATAAGCTGATATGCCTTGCCGATAAGAGGAATAACTCTTATGTGCACAGGGTGTGCTAGCGATGAGATCAAATCAGCAGTGTGGTCATTATTGAAGCGAACTTTTGCCTGAATGGTAATTAGATTCATTGTTTCTGATCGCTGCATTTAATTTGAGAATGACGCATTATTTGTACAAGAAAGTCAACAGTCACTAGTGCCTGCAGCAGCGGCAGCCTCCCCCAGGTCCTAATGCTCCTCCGGTAAGTCGTTTTATTTACTTAGGGGGCGTTGTTGGCCTACCTGTAATAAAATGAAAGTAAAATACACAAATAACATTAAAGGTGCTGTATGTAAGTTTTTGACTTTTCTAAAGCCAAAAAATAACATAATATGTTTGTAGATATTTAGGAAACATGTTATGTTTACATAGCTGTTTCTCTGAAAAATAATGCGATAGCCAGTAATTCTACTCCGAAATGTGCGTTTCGAGCAGGTTCCGGGTCGGAATTGCAGTACCCATTTGAACCGCTAGCGGGCAATATTACATACTGCACCTTTAATCTGTATGATCCTGCCCACTTCCAGTTGTCGGAAAACACAGCATATTGCTGTCAAGGGATCGTGTTATGTTTTTCTGAAAAATAATGCTATAGTCAGTAATTCTACTCTGAAATGTGCGTTCCGGGGCAGAATGCCTTTGTTTTTGCAGTACCCATTTCAACTGCTAGCTGTCAATCTTACAAACTGCACCTTTAAGATTGTGTTTCTGATTAAATAAAGCTGTTAAATAAAAATCTTCAAACGAAATGTTAAAGTTACCACTGCATTTGTCTGGAAAAAAAAATTCAGTGACCGATTTATAGTTGACGTATAGTTATTTTCAGCTTTCAGTGTACTCTCATTATAAAAGAACTTCACTAATTGTTCATTTGATTCTAACAAGCAAGTTTTTGTAAAAAAAACGAACCAAAATTAAAAATAATTTGTTGATAATCTCTGCACAGGAGAGACTTGATGTTGTTTCCAAATGAAAGTAAATATATCGGTATCAGCATCGGCTATCGGTCAAAATAAGTTGAAAAATATTGTCATATCGGATATCGACAAAAATCCAATATCGTGCATCCCGACATTTGTCACAATATTATAATGCACAGTATGAAATAGTGGTTGACCGATAAGGATTTTTGAAGGCCATTGCAATATCTTAGAGAGTAGGGTGGCTGATAGCCAATATAAAGCCGATGTAGACCTATACAATACCACACTATTTTATTTAAAGATAGCAAATAACACATACATAGTTTACATAATATTTACTAAAATAATTAGAAATAAAGCATTTGGAAATCAATGTGAAATAATAATTTGAACTAAATAAATAAATTCATAAAATAACCAGATTTATGCTTCAAATCAGAACCTCTTGATTCTGTAATCCAATTATAGTGTTTTTCAAAAAAATAGAAATCATTAAAACACAAATTAAAAGCAAGTAAACACTCTAACCAACAGTACAGTAGTAATCTGGCATATCTAAAAATAATAAATCACACTTAGCAAAGTGATATTTATATTAGTAATATCAGTCGACCACTAGTATGAATAGATATTCATTTTGAGATTTGCTAAAGATTACATTTACCAGTGTTTTCAAAATATTACGACAGTTTTGATTAGCATTTAGTACAGTTTACACCACAGTTAAGCGCTCACAAGTGATTTCACTGCACATCTAAAGTTTAGTAGCATTTCAGAAGGAACATACAGTCTGTGATAAACCCCCTTATTATGCTTATGAGCATCCCAGCATGCCTTCAGAAAGAGCAGAATGAATGCAGTTATATATCATATCTCAGGCTTTAAAAGAGATTGTGAGTGTGTGTGTGCGTGCCCACACTGAGAGAGTGTGCTGGATCACACTGTGATGAGTCATGCAGGAAGTGTAACAGCAGTATCATTAGCATGTTATCCACATCCGCCCACTCAGCCTCTCTCGCACACACACACACCAACACACACACACACACACCAACACACACACACACACACACACACACACACACACAGAGCTTTCAATTGTTGCAACTGACAAACACCTCTCATTGATGATGCTAATCACTGCCCTCTGCTAAGAAGAACATCAACAAAACACAAATGCACAGATGTACACAAAATATACAAATGCAGTTGCCAAACACATAAATGTTTCGCAACAACGTGACAAAATAGCTCAAACTTTCGGTCAAAAGCCAGTCAAAAAAAGCACCCAAAAGTTTCCCAGTGGCTCAGAAATGGATTAGCCAGTTAATACTAGCCGGGTAGATTCAGCTGACGCCAACTTCCCTCGACATGGAAGAGGCTTTATACAAAAGGTCAATAATTCAGAGGAGAAAGAGTGTGAGAAAGTGTTTAGTTGAGGCAGCAATGTACAAAGTAGTGTCCTAAATTGAAAATTCATAAATGGAAAAGCACTGTGGTAACCGGTCTTTTCACATTTTATTCTTTGAACATTGAAAACAGTAATCGAACATCAGCAGTAATGCAATGATAAAATCTAAAACCACCATGGCCATTTATTGAGCGTCGCGCTTTGTTTAGAATGTCTTTTCAGGGAGTTAGATTCAATTTAGGCTTATTGTGTTCTTTTAGACCATTTTTGCATGTCATTCATATCTAATTTAAAAAACTGCGCAGCTCTGAAAGTAAAAAGTGAAAAGAAGTATTTTCAAATCATCTAGTCAATAAGCTAAATCAAAGTTTAATCAACGCTCCATATGAAATTAAACAGAAGTGAAATTAAAAAGATATAATCTTGCAAGGTTGTATGAAGGAATTAATGAAAATAGCAACGTGGGGAAAACATTTGGATATTTCATTAAAAAGAAATCGTACCTAGAATCCAATCCTTGGATAAAACTTAGTGTTAAAGTTGTTAGATCAATTTTAAGTATGCAGCTCATTCTGTTGCAGCTAGAATTGTTTGGTGTCTCTGTGCTTATATTTGTATTGAATTTATAATGGTTTGGGGGGGTTTTTTTAGGCAGGCCTGAAAATAGAAATGTAGACAAATGGCCCAAATTCACCAGGCTTTGCCAAACTGTGAGCAAAAATAGCCATGATAATTGTGAAGGAAGTGTTCGAGCTTTGGGCCAAGGCTTATCTTATGCAGCTGCTAGCAGTAAGTAGTGTTCTCAATCAGGACGAGGATAAAGACGAGGATGAGGGCAAAGATATGGATGAGGAGAAGGATAAGGAAAAGGATGAAGAGGACAAGGACAGGACTTAACAACTTTAACAACTTTTTTTTTTCTTTTTGCTAGAAGCTGGTAAGGCTAGTAACTCAGATTAGTTCAAATGGTAACATTTACACTGGGCCAAACACACACACACACACACAGGTTTCCATGTTTTATGGGGACATTCCATTGACATAATGATTTTTATACTGTACAAACTCTTATTTCTATCCCTTAACCCTACCTCTAAACCTACCCCTCACACAAAACTATTGGCAATTTTTAGATGTTCAAAAAACTTAATTCTGTAATATTTATAAGCTGTTTTCCTCATGGACCAAGCACACACGTAATTTGTATTATTTTACATTTATAAATAATAAATATAACATTTTATGGTAACACTTTAGAATAGGGAACACAGTCACCATTAACTATGACTTTTCCCTCAATAAATTCCTAATTTGCTACTTATTAAAAGTTAGTAAGGTAGTTGTTAAGTTTAGGTATTGGATTAGGGATGTAGAATAAGGCATTAGTATGTGCTTGATTAGTACTAAAAAATGGCTAGTAATATGCATGCTAATAAGCAACTAGTTAAGAGACCCTAAAATAAAGTGTTACCCATTTTATCAATCAAATATGAGGTTTTCTTTAAAAAAAAAAAAAAATTGAGATACACAGTTATACAATTATACAAAAAAACTCTTCTGTAACACGTTACATCAGGGCTATTCAATTAACTTCATTTGAGGGCCGGATTATCGAATTGAACATTTGAAAGGGGCCGTCCTGATCTTTTTCTGGGGGGCCCATAAAATTGGAAATTAAATTTAAATGCATATTCAGCAGTAAAATTAACTAATATTACCAACAGTAACATCTATAAAAGGTTAACATTAGTGCTGTCTGTCATTCAATTAAAAAAAATAATCACACATTTTTTCTGTAATTATTTTTTAAAAAATGTGACTAAACGCATATTAATATATTTGTGTTGTCATATTTTCACACTGAACTTCCAAATTAATATAAAAACAACATTAAGATGGTATATTTTAAATATGTGTTTA
>JAFVLL020018169.1:0-43324 GCA_021397915.2 Tor tambroides | reverse complement strand
TGCTGCGGAAGCTTCTGTCATGAAAACAAATTCCTCGTATGTGTAAACATACCTGGCAATAAAGCTCATTCTGATTCTGATTCTGATTCTGAAAAACCCAAAAACAAGCATTTTTGCAGTACCAATTCCATCATTCCAAAGTCAATAGTGTTTTTGATGAAATGCCTGAAATAAGGTCTGTGGTTAACACAAGCTCATGATATTGTCATGTTTAGGGAAGTCGTGGCCTAATGGTTAGAGAGTCGGACTTGTAACCTAAAGGTCATGGGTTTGAGTCTCAGGTCCAGCAGGAATTGTAGTGGGGGGAGTGAATAACCAATGCTCTCTCCCACCTTCAATACCACGACTGAGGTGCCCTTGAGCAAGGCACCGAACCCCTAACTGCTCCCCAGGCACCACAACATAAATGGCTGCCCACTGCTCTGGGTGTATGTGCACTTAGGATGGGTTAAATGCAGAGAAAAAATAATAATAATTTTTTGGGGCAGTCGTGGCCTAATGGATAGAGAGTCGGACTTGTAACTCGAAGGTCGCGGGTTGGAGTCTCAGGTCCGGCAGGGATTGTTGGTGGCAAGAGTGAATGTCCAGCGCTCTCTCCACCCTCAATACCATGACTGAGGTGAGACCCTTGAGCAAGGCACCAAACCCCCAACTGCTCCCCAGGCGCCGCAGCATTGGCTGCCCACTGCTCCGGGTGTGTGTTCACAGTGTGTTTGTGTGTGTGTTCACTTCTCACTGCTGTGTGTGTGCACTTGGATGGGTTAAATGCAGAGCACAAATTCCGAGTATGGGTCACCATACTTAGCCACACATCACGTCCTTTCCTTCCCTTCCTTTCCTTTCCTTAATTTTACAACAAAAATGAATCTGTAATTCCCCACATAAGATTTGTTAAGCTTTCAGGTGTTTTGAAAAGTGTGTTTGGCTAAATGAGACTGGTTGTCTGGGATATCAAACAGGTAAACTATTAAATAATCTACAGAGCCCCACAGAAAAACTTTTTTGTTCCCCTAGAAACTTTCGCAACAGTTTTGTAAGAGAACACAAATGTTTTGCGAACGAACGCAAAGTTCCTCAGGGCAACACAATACTTTTGCAAGACTTTTGCAAAGTTTTGTGAGTGAAAGCAAAAGCATTGAAATAGAATTTTTACTCCCATCTCATATTTTTTCACCATCACTATATCTCTTTAGGTATACATACTAATCCACTTTTACAGCCTCGTTGCCTTTACACTCGCTCTTATGCAAACTATTTTAACTAAAACTTACCAACTTTTGCATATTAAATAAAGATCTAAACAGTTGTCAAAAGTGGTGATGTTAAAGTTGTGGTGTAACTTTAGTTTTTTTTTTTTCTTTTGATGATTGTATTTAGGATTTACAGTTCATAAAATTTGTGGTAATTTGTGAATATTATCTTAATAAACAAAACATGCAAGAATGGAAAAATCTTGTTGTCTTTTTGCAGAGGGAACCAGGGTGATGCTAACTTTTAGGTTGAAATACAAAAATACATCACTGTAGTGCTCTACTGATCTCAGAAGATGCTGACATTAGCATTTTGTCAACCAACCAGTGCATTACTCTATTATGCATAAAAATACATTAAAACATTGAGTAATATAGTCAAATTTAATTATATTAAATAATTTATTGATGATTTTCAGTAATAAAATAATAGTTTGCCATTTTGATTTATTTCCTTCACAGAGCTCCCTTCTTGGGTCACAAAGATTTAATTAGAATTTAGAAAAGAAAAAAAACAGGTGTCTAATGATGCAACAAAATGAAGATGTTTATCTTCTGAACAGCTTTTGCATTACTAGTATGCTTATGATGTCGTGAAATGCTTTCATTTTGTTGCTTAAGAAGCATCTTTTATCACGATAAATGTTGAACAGCTCCTTAATATTTTTGTGGAAATTTTTTTTTAGGATTAATTGAGGGATAGAAAAAAACAGCATTTGAAAAAAATCTTTTGAGAAGTTATAAATCCAAAGTTCATAAAACTCTAGACTCCAGTCGGACATAATGACATCATTATCACATGGCGCAGATATTTGGTTCTTCTGTATAAGCAGCCAGTGAGCTTGCTGTTCAACATTCAAATACTTGGCTAGTACTTGCTGTAACAGTTGCAGCACGCTTCAGAAACCCTCCACCTTCCCCAGCTCCACCTGTATAGATCTGCTACGGGGTGATTCATGTATGCTATAAATGGGGGTTGTTTCATATATGTTATTTGTGCAGCAGCAGTGTTTCTTACATGCTCACAGCAGCATGTTATGGATGTATTGGCAGTAGCAAGTCTCTGTACTTGCTCTGCCGCAGCAGCAGCAGCAGCATAGCAGATCTATTCTGCCAAGACCAAACACATTAATATTGTCATGTACATTACCATGCTAAACCCTCTGAGAGTTGTCAGGATAGAAATGTCTTCACTGTCCCTTTTAAACAATTTAATGTAATGTAATTTAATTCCCTGCCGAATAAAAGTATTAATTTCTTAATGACACCAAATATTTGAATAGTAATCTATGTATAAAGTATGCTCTCTGATCGCAAGTTGGATTTGTAATCTGCATGAACTGATTTTATATAATTATTGTTTTACATTTAATAATGTTTTTCCTCCTATATTTGGATAGGTAATGCAATCCGCCCTATAGCTCTGCGCGCGGTGTCAGCTATAGCGAAAGCTTTTCCTGGCTTCCCAATCTTGGCTACCGGTGGTATTGACTCGGCAGAGTCTGGATTACAGTTCCTCCATGCTGGGGCATCTGTTCTGCAGGTAACCATTTACATTCATGACCAACTACCATCAACTTCACCAGTGTTGGATTTGAACAGACAACCTTTTGTTTACCTAGACCTTTTGTTTTGTCTAGGCCTTTAATCACATCTGTACCGCCCCTCAGCCTAATAACATCCCCATTTGTAGGACCACAGCATGGGAAAAAATATATTAGTTTTGTTTTTATACAATATGCAAGCTAAAGTCTGGGTTTAAACATATATATTAAGTAGTCTGTTCTAATTAATCCTTAATAAGGAGTCTACTAATGGCTATACTCACACAGAACTGCTACAGCCGAGGAGCAACAACAATCTCAGAGCAAATTGCAATTTACAACATGGCTCTGAACAAGTTGTTAGTGCAAATAAACCCATTATCTCAACATGATGCCACAGCCTCCGAAATCTCTTTTTAAATAAATAAATCAAAACACTCTCATTATGTGCAGAAATAACATTTCACAAGTGCCTGGGAGTTCTGGGGGGAAAAAGACTGGAATTAAAACATTTTAATCACACCCACATGTAATAGCAGAGTGCTGGCTTGTAGTAATAGGAGAAATTGTAAACTAGCCAACTCCTCACTACACTACAGTTGAATCAGTGTCACCAGCGGGTTACAGGAACAACATCGTAGCTCCATCTCCTGCTTGAATTAGATTAGTCCAATGAGCTGCTCTGGCGAACAATGTTAACTTCTCACAGACTCAAGACAAACAACACATGTGATAGTAAGTAAATAAGAGTGTTATTTATCGAACACTTCTGCAAACAGTGTTTAATATGAAGCTTGGTACACATATTTTCCTCTACGGTACTCGTGATGATCAAAACGAAATGGAATTTTATCATCTCACTTGCTGAACATACTGCATTTTAAGTTAAAAGTCTTATTTTTATCCTTTTTAACATAAAATGACATTTGTAATTTTTAATAATAATTCAAATTAATAACCCCGCCCCCCAGATAAACATGTCACATAGATGTCATGTTCACAGTAGGGACCAAGTCATGAATAATTCATGCAGGTTGCCACTTCATTTGCACTTGTGTTGTCAGGTTAATGCTGTGGTTTTGAGTATCACCATCACTGTGTTAATATATTACAATACACTTTCAAAAAATAATTAAATAAAATAACTACAATAAAATAATTGAGAAAATTATCCATAAAGATCTGACAAGCATTGATGCAATTCCATTTGTAGAGAATTGTTATGGCATTGTTCTTACTTCATCGGTACTCTAAAACTGTCAAAACTATCAAAAATTCATCAAAATCTAGATTAGGAAGTAATGTAAAGACATGTGTTTAATATAGTAATTTGAGGTGCACTTCAGCATGTGTTTTCCAGGGTGACTCTAGAAAAATGATTTCTCGGATTTAACTGCCTAATGACAACTGAAAACAGAGCTGCTCTATTACCACAAAAGCCACTTTTCTGTTTTGAATCATGCACAATAAAAAATCAAATGAATAAAAGATGAAAATATCAAAAGGCATGTTGCCTAAAAACACCATATTCAAGGCCCTTTTAAATGCCCCTTTAAACGCAATTGGATATGTACACTGCTGTTCAAAGTTTAGGTCAGTAAGATTTATTTTTGAAAGAAATGATTACCTTTATTGAGCAAGAAGGCATTAAAATGATGAACAGTAAAGTGACAGTAAAGACACTATCAAAAAAGATTTCTATTTCACATAAATGCTTTTCTCTATTCATCAAAGAATCCTAAAAGAACTGCATAAGATTTCCACAAAAATATTAAGGAGCACAACTGTTTTTAACATTGATATTACTAGCAAATGTTTACTGAGCACCAAATCAACATATTCTAAAGTCATCATGAAGTAAAAAAAGACAATTAGATTTTTATTTTACAGTGTTGCAGTATTTATTATAAATGATGTATCCATGCACATCTTTTTTTAATTCATTTTCACGGGTAATCTTTAAATCAAGAACATTAACCTTCCCTTCCCTTCTCAACAACATCTCTTCTCTTCATGACGTAAGACTCAGAAAATGAGTTGGACTATACTGACTGTCCAATGGCCAGGCATTTTAGCACCCTTTACTGGGAATTTGATTGACAGGCGATCTGACCAATCATAATGCCAAATCTGCCAATTTGTCTGACAAACACACCATATAGGAGAGTTAACTTCGTACAGTCGAAATTGAAAATGGTGTATTGACGTCTTTCCGTGTCAATGTCAACCTACATTTTGATGTTCACTCATGTTTATTTTATTCTATAACTAGCAGGAAGTGATCCATTCACGTTTAAACCGCTAGAACTGAGGCGCTACAGCGATCTGTCACAATAAAGAGCCACAAAATGGTATTTATTGGTTGAATTTATTTTAAAAAATTACAAAATTTGAAAGCTAAGACTGTTTCATGCCAAAAGTAACCTGCTCTGTTTTGTCTGACGGCACGTTGTCAGTGTCTTATTTGCTCCAAGATGTATTTTTCACTGCGTGATGATGTGTGGCGTAAGAACTCAATTGCCTCAGTTCAAGCGGCATGTAAACCGATCATCTTTTCCTCTTTACTACTCTATATAGCACAAAATAAACATAAATGAAAATCAGAGTTATGGTGCCTCAACCGCAAAAAGATGTCAGTATACTATAGTCCACTGATGTTAATCCTGTTTGGTTTGTTTGTCAGACAAAATGGCGGATTTAGCATTATGATTGGTCAGAAAGCTTGTCAATCAACTCTCGGCGAAGAGTGAAATCTCTCCCTACATTTTTTCTTATTCCAGAAGCCGTTTCACTCGGATATACACCACAATAGGGAAGAAAAGACTACCGCAACTTCCGCTTCATGCTGACTTTAATGATTTTTGAAGGATCATGTGACACTGAAGACGTAAAGTAATGCCTGCCAAAAATTCAACTTTGCCAACAAAGAAAGAAATTACATTTTAAAATATATGAAAAAAGAAAACACTTAATCTGAATTTTTAATAATATTTCACAATATGTTTTTACTGTATTTTTGATCAAATAAATGCAACCTTGATGAGCATAAAAGACATATTTAAAAACAGAAAAAAATCTTACAGACCCCAAACTTTTGAATGTGTACAAAAACACATTCATGTACTAATGAAAGAAAATAGAAGAAAATAGAATGTGCAGATAGAAATATAAGGAAATAAATTGCAAACACCAAGAGTAATGTAAACTTGAAACTGCATGTAACTGCATGTCAGGTTTTATATTCCAGTTTTGGAGCTTACCGGTAAAGTCAAAATTAAAATATCTTGAAATTAACTCGATTAGTATTAAATAGATTTACACGCTGGAGTGATGTGGAGTGATGGACAATATTCTTCATGGAATATTGCACTGTTTATTATCAAATTAATTAAATAAAATTAATCCACATGATTTGTTAGACAGCTTAGCAGGGCAGCCAAAACACTACTGCAATAGTGAAGTCTTGATGTGACAAAGGCGTGAATGAGAGTCTAGCTGTCAGTAGGGAAAAGAATTCACATGGCTTAGAGATGTTGTGAAAGTGATAATATGCTGTTTTAAAAAACATTGTTAGTATAGTTAAAAAAAAAAACATATGTCAATCACGATTCCTAGTTTTTTGAACATTCGGAGACAATTACTTTATATATGGCACAATAAAAACTGTATTTACTTTTAAAGAGTCTCTAGTTGCAATCTTTAGATGTAGTCCAGAAGTCTGCTAATTGGTTTGTGGGCATCTGGTGCAAGTTTAAAAAAAAAAATAAAAAAAATGTTGTAATCATTTACATACTGATGATGGATACTGATTCATTACACCAGCTAATAGATGCACATAATGTTTAAATAATAAAGGACTTGTAACTGAGCCATGGGGAATACCACAAGTTGTCTGGTGTTGTGTGCACCCAGTGCAGCATAGTATTTATTGTCACTTAAGTAAGATCTCAACTAATCTAGAACTGTGAATAATAGGTCAGTCAAGTACAATCTTACGATCAACAGTTTTAAAGACAGCACTGAGATCAGTCAGATCTGGGATTGACAGATTACCTTATTAACTTGCAGATCTGTTAAAAGAGCAATTTTAGGGCTATGGTAAGGCCAGACTGGAATATCTCATTAAGATTATTAATGTTGAGACAGTTATTGAGCTGTAAGAATATTATGTTTTCAATTATTTTGAAATAGAAGATTGAAGGAGAATTAGGATCACTTTGCTTCACCAGAGGCCTAACAATTGCTGTCTTTAAACTATGTGGTAAAGTACTTGCTGGAGGAACTGATTAACAATGTTCAGGATGTCCAGTAATTAGGAGTTTAAAACAGTTTTGAGCAAGTTAGTGTGTAATGGGTCAAAAAAAGACTTTTAAAGAATTCATAAGTGATGTGACCTGGGTGAGTTTATTAAGGCTGATGACTAGGAAAATGGACATATTATTTTCTATAGCAGTAGATGAGAGCTAGAAACCACTCCAAAAGGAGAAGTGCCAGCTATGGTTTGTCTGATGGTAGCGAAATTTATCAGTGAAGAATACTGCAAACTGCACTTTTCCATTGGGAAACGGTTAGATGATATTTGAGGTGAGGGGTTAAACAGCCTCTCTATGGCAGTGAAGATGAATCTAGGATAGTCTCTGTGTCTGTTAAACTTGAGATTGTCTGGCAGACTTCATCTCATTATTGAAGGGGTCATACCATGAGGAATAAATCTTGCGTGATCTTTTGAGAAAAAAAATGTACGATGAAAACACTGTGACTTTCAAAACTTCCTCCCAAGTCCAAAAAGACAGTTTATTGAATCTATAAGCTGCAAAATTGACTCATTCTAAACTGATGTCAGGGAGATATATACTACAGTTTTAAAAATTGGGGTTGGTAAAATGTAATGTTTTTGAAAGTCTCTTATGCTCACCAAGGTTACATTTACTTGATTAGAATACAAGTAACAACATTGACATTGTTATTACAATTTAAAATGACTGTTTTCTGTTTTATTATTTTAAAACGTAATTTATTATGCCAAAGCTGAATTTTTAGCAGCCATTCCTCCAGTCTTCAGTGTCACATGATCCTTCAGAAACCATCTAATATGCAGATTTGGTGTTCAAGAAACATTTCTTATTATCACTGTTGACAACAGTTGTGCTGCTGAATATTTTCATGCAAAATGTGATACATTTTTGTTCAGGATTGAAGAGAATTTTTTTTAAATAGAAATGCGCAATCTTGCTAAATAAAAGTTCTTTAAAAATAATCATACTGACCCAAACTTTTGAACAGTAGTGTTCAACATTTACATATTCAGTGTTCAGAAACAGTGAACTAATAAGGAGACAACTGAATAGGTGCTATTATTCTTAGACAGTAGAATGAACTCAAGAGTTTAAGCTGTTTCTGGCAGTGTGTAGCTCAAAGGTTTGGCCATTTTTTGAATCTGAAGGCAAATGAGATTTCAGAGCTTCAGCAGAGAGGAAGAGTATCAGTAATCAACAACTTAAATGAAATGAAACTCTGTTCTATTGCTCTGCAAGCACACAATCAGCTTTCTTTCTATTATGCTGCATTGAGCTACTGAATACACTGAATACTCTCCCACACGTACTAAAAAGATGATGTGGATAGTGTAATCACTGGTCTTTCACAAAGTCTAGGCCCTGAGGTCTGTTTATCTGTGCATATTTAACAGGTGTGCAGTGCTGTGCAGAACCAGGACTTCACAGTGATTGAGGACTACTGTTTAGGCCTGAAGGCGCTGCTGTATCTGAAAAGCATAGAGGAGCTACACGATTGGGACGGCCAGTCTCCTCCCACCATACGCCACCAGAAGGGCAAACCCGTCCCCCGCGTGGAGGAGCTCGTCGGAAAGGTGAGCATCTCTGTGGCTGGTCGCCTCAGGCTCGTTTTAAAAAACGAAACTCTCTGTGGTGTTTTTACTGGTTAACCTTTAGTGATTTGTGTTGCAATTAAAGAGGCAAAATCCACCTGGTGTGGAGATAATGCTTTATTGAGTCATGAAGGATATTTAAGGTTGTGGGTGTTAGTAACATAGCCGCGAGGTTGATGCTAAAAGGCGTGAGAGTAATTTACTTTCCTCTGCTTGGCATGAAAGAAGCCCCAGGCTTCTTCAGACCGGTTAGTGACCCCGTGACCATTTGACCAATGGTGGCTCTCAGCTACGCTGTGCTGTAAAAATGTGGTGTGAAACCCATCTAGTTTTGCACAAATCTAACAAATTCTTCTGTGATCGATATCAGCGAAGATAATTTTTTCTTCTTCTTCCTCTTTTCCATTTTGGGTTTTAGTTGTGAATTACATTACATGCAGAGAGCACAAAATGTGAGGGTGCTGAAATGTTAGATAATCAAAGCTGGCGTGTTTTTCAACTGGAATTACCATATATTTATTTTTAATATCACTAAATTATTCGAATTGTGATTATGTTTGTCTCTCTCTTGGTCGCAGCCAAACTCAACCTCTATTGAAATTTCACAGTTGCACAAAGAGATATTTTCCCCATCACTACACCATATTCACGCAGCATAAAAACGAAAGCACACAAACATATGCAAATGTTTCTCTCTCCATAAACAGCTTTGTGCTTCTGTTAAAAGTGATGGAGGGGGAAAAACACTGTGAACTGATAAGTGCTATTCCTCGACTACGACATGATTTTGAAAAACATGAGGGGCGAAATCTCTCTCTCTCTCTCTCTTTCGTGCCAACAGGGTGTCTGTAGAGCCCTGTCCAGAAACAAGCACACAGTTTTGGAAAACTAGGAGTGGGAGGAGGGTGTTTAGACACTTTCATTTGCTTTTATTCTAAAACATTGGAAGATCATATTTTTGTCAATATATGCAAATACACTGCAAAAGACATTTTCTAAATCATTATTTTTTTCTTGTCTAGTAAAAGTTTCTAAACGTCCTTGAGGATGATAAACTTTGCAATTTCACAAGATAGACTGTAAGAGGTCCTTTTATGCTTTTCACTTTTTGTTACTTTGAGCTTTGTAACCTTGCAGATCATTTTATGCTAAAGTAGATACTAACGTGCTTCTTCTGGATATTGGGAACTCACAATGTCGTTCATTTAAATAATTCTGGCCCATGGAATACACAAAAAAAGGGGTAGAGGCCTGGTTGAGCTGTGCTAGACAAGATGAAGAAGAGCTGCTTTAGTAGCATGTTGCTGCTATGTCACCAAGAGACGCTGTTTCTTCAACCCCAGTTCCAAAACCCCTTTATTTGTGCTTGCAAAGGTTCAGCATGATTGTCTTGTTCATAAACATTCTCAGGGTCTGAATTTGTGCTTGAATTGGTATATGGCAAAATATTTACAGCTGAGCAGATGAAACTTACAGTTATGGTGAGGGGCGTAACATTTCTGGAACATACTCGAAGTGATTCGCCAATCACAACACAGTGGTCCAGCTAACCAATCAGAGCACATTTCTTGTTTTGAAAGGAGGGGTTTAATTGAAACAGGGAGTAAACAGGGCATTTGAGACAGACTGGGAAGAGAGGTGCAACAATAATGTAAATATGTCAAAAAAGGCGTTTTTTAAACAATCAAGCATGAAGACCTATAGTACACCCCATAAAACAAACCAAGACTTCGTAAAAAGGGCATAATAGGACCCCTTTAAATAAATATGGATTATACAATTATACATTATATAATTTATGCTTATCATATTATAATATATTCTTTAAATGTAATACATATTACATCTAAACAAGTCTTAAAAATACATTTTGAATGTAAGTGTTATTATTTTTCAGAATTATTGGAAAGAAACTGGTTTTAAACAAACAAATTATATAATATGAAAACGTTTACATTACTTATATGAATTTTTATTTTATTTTCATTTATATTTAAATTTTAGACATTATTTCATTGTTTATGCTCATATTATATGTAATACATATAAACAAGTCTTAATATTTTTTGCAGTTCTGCTTAAATATACTTAAATATACTAGTTTTAATGATGTTTAGATATTTTTACTGTAAAGCAAGACAAAAATAGAGAAGTTTTTAGCCCAATTTATAATCCAAGCACTGAGAAAGAAGTGAAAATTGAAATAGTCTACTTATTTCAGATGTGTGTGTGTGTGTATGTGTGTTTTGTGATATACGGTCACCATTATTGTAATGCCTTCTGTGCTTTTTATGGTCCAAATCATGCTGGTCACACAAGTCCAAGTTTCCAAGAAGGAGCTTTATAGAGTTTCTGCATGTTGAACTTCAAGGAACTCTGTAGTCCTTAAGCAGCTCACAAAAAAAAGAAACAGCATGCAAAGCAGGTCCCAGCACGCGCGCACACACACATGCACTCGCACTGTTATCTGAATGTTTGCTGCTGTTCAGAAATGGAGTGAGGACACTGGCAAAAGGTTTCCATTATCTTTGCACCCTGATGAGAGGAGACACAAAAAGAGATGTGTGGTCTTGGCTAATACAGTATTTCTTTCTCTGCCAAACAAGAGCAAATTCACTGCCTGGAGCCAATTAAAGTGCAGAGATCAATGCCCACCATGATACCAGCACTGAGCTCCTTACATTAACATGAGCTTGGGGGATTAATGTTTTGTTATTTTATTCTGTATTATTTAGTGCCATTACATAAGAGGATCCTGTAAATTGAAAATATGCTACTGGAAAAAATAAGCTAAACTTTAACTAATGAACTTTCACTGATTATAAGCTACTGTATTTGGTGTTTAAAAAATAGTTGGGAATTTTAGAAGAGCTTTTTACCCATTATGTTGTTGCAATATAAGAAATAATATTCAGAAAAATCTGTTTTTGAAATAGAACTTTTTAACTGAACCTCCAGGCAATATACATATATAAAAAGTTTTTGTTTTTTTTTAAAGTTTTTATAAGTTTTTATATCTGATATTCTATAGAAAGCATGAAACTAAGCAAAACTATGCAATTTCATGCAGTTGCTGAAATTTATATAGCCAAAAAGTAAGATGAAATTCTGGTAGCTTAAATCAATAAGATATTTAAATGAATAGTTTTATGATCAAAGTAAAAACAAACGTTCCACAAAATTGTAAATTTAACATGATTTTTCTTAAAAACACAACAAAAAGGAAAAGAAAAAAGACATTATCAAGTAAACCTAAGTTGCTTCAGTCCAGTAAGTGTCCAGTAACAACAGGTTTTTCAGCAAAGTTTTGATCATGTTGATAATTTAGAGTCCATATAAAATATGAGACAGTAGGCTTTGTATGGTTAAGCATAACAAGGAGACACTGAGGTCAGATCCTTCAGGTAATGAAATCATCTGATGACGCCCCATTCGGACCCAACCGGTTCCTTACTTTCAGTCACATCAGGACAATAATGTTTCAACTGATGTCCTTCTGCAACTGCTTTCCATAGAATGCAACGTCTGTCAAGTGAGGTCTGTTTAGCTTTTAAAGTGCGATTAGTGGCCATTACAAGGCAAAGATAAAGATTAACGCTTCTCTCGTCGAATCCCTCGGCGATCGGCGCAGTGCTACAGAACATAGGAGGCCGGGCTTCCATTCTAATTCTCGTATAATTTAAATCACTCAGCCCACACTGACATAATGTGCGCTCCTTCCTCCACTGCACTCTTGATTTACAATCCAGAGGGGAGATGGGAGAACTGACAAGCCCTGTGTTTTGGAAAGCTCTGCATCTAATTAGCAGAGGCTTTCTGGTTGCCCGGGACATGAGATTTGGCAGTGCGTGTAGCTCCTCTCATTAAAACAGCACTCCTCGTGGAGTGGACGCGCAAAAAAAGCCTCCCTTTCAATAGAAAGAAAGAAAAAGGAAAGATTCCTTTTCCACCAACACATTTGTATAACTGTTATTTAGCGTGCTCGCTTTTATAAGCAAGTATTCAACCTGTTTGTTTAGCAGACGTCCAAAGCAAATGGCATTTTCTTTTTCTTTCAGTGTTTCTTTGTCAAAAAAAACATTCTTTGTGAAAATCCCATCATTATATTTTCTTTTCCATTGTTAAGTGTATTGCTTTGTAGACTCTTCTTTGAATCCTTTGAATGATCTTAGAGCGAATTAGCATAAAGCAGATACGCCGTGGCTCGTCGCTAAACAGAAAACAGAGAGAGAGAGGAAGAGCTCATCTAATAGGGCTGAATGGGGTTGCTGCGAGTTGGGCAGACTGCAGTTTGTATATCTGGAAGACATGAAGTTATAATAGGCGTCAGGGATTTCCGCCGGTTGCCATTTAAGTACCCAGCACTTACTCACAAGACTGCCGGAGGCAAAATGGTGGTCAGTTGCTTTGTGTGGGGTTTTGGTAAGATTTGAGAAGGACGTGTAAGCCAGTGAGGCGTGATCGAGTGGTTTTGGTTCTGTTTCATGGCACCCGTGTCTGTGTGGGATGTGTATTAAAATAGATGTTTGTCCTGCTGGAAGTTCTTGTGCAGTTTTGGAACAGCAGATTAGCTCATGTTTTCAGGCAAACAAGAAAACGGAAACTGAGTATTTTATATAGTGCCATTAAAGAAATGTGTTCAAAGCTGAATGGACAACATCTGTTGCATGTTGATTAGCACAAAAAATAATTTCAATTCAGCTTGTAAAACCAAATGAAAAACACTCAGAAATACTCTTTGTAAGTATGTGGGGCAATTTACGTTAAACTCATGGATTTACAATGTAAACTAAAATTTAGCCAATAACCAACCATTATTGGCTACGTTAACCGCCAGGCTACATATGAAGAGTTCATTTGCAAAAACAATAACTCCATTTTTATTTTATTTTCAGAAATCACTTTTTTTTTTCTTTTATTGCACATTCCAATTAATATCAATCAAACTGCAGTTGGGTTGTTTTAATTAAGTAATAATAACTTAAACAAATACAGGTAATTTACAAAATTAAAGTTCATTGAAAGTATGTTTTTTTTTTTTTTTTTTACATATTAAAAGTTTATAGCAAAAGCAGATAACTCCAACAGTCGTTTTTTTGGCAAAAGCAGATAACTGTACATTTCATGTTTTAGAGTTTAAAAAAAACTCTCGTTTAATCTTTGTATTCTCTTTAGATGACAACGTAGATACCTGACAAACGTTGTTGTTGTTGTGATCATAGACTCTCCATTGTAACGTGCTGCTTTTGCAAGGTTCCGAGAAAACTTTCAGCCTTTATTTTCCTTTACGCCCTGAAGAAGATATCACAGGTTCATCAAGTTCGTCGAAATTATCCATCCTCGATCACTTTTAGTCAGCTTTGACGAAACTCCTCTCAGCTAGCACGTCTTTTCAAAGTGAAAGTAGCCTTGTCACCTGACCTGAATACAGTGCGCTGATTCGCTAAAATGGACTTATCGGTTTCTGTTCACAAACAACAAGCTTGTCAGCTTCTGCAGTAAAACGTAAACTCGCAATGCCTTGAAAATGGACTAATACCGGCTTTTTTGACAAAATGGGTTTAGGGTTCAGATCGCGCTATATGTGGTGAATAATGTACGGCAATCTGCTCTTTTTTATTAAAGTGGCGTTTATCGGTTTTTGCAAATAAACTCTTCATATTTTCCAATCTTTCTGAACAGATTGTGTGGTAGACAGTGGGAATTTGGTGTTCATGATAAAATAATCTATTTAGCTCTCGTTAGTTGTTTATCATAAAACAATTATATGTTGTAACCCAACAAATTGTTATTTGATGGTTATTGAATATTAGTTAATAATTTGGTAGCACTTTATTTTAAGAAACAATTCTTACTATTAACTGCTTATTAGCATGCACTAGCATATTGGCTGTTTAGTAGGGTACAACGGGGCTAAAGGTGCCCCGGGGTAAAAGGCGCCTTTGATATTATTTTCATATAAACCACTAGATGGCACAAAAACATGGCTTAGCACTTTCCAAAACATTCGCTTTTCAAGATGCATGTGCAGATTTGTCTGATCTTTGACGCGATCGCGCGCAGCAGCGCAAACTTGATTCTGTGCTTACTTGATCTAATATTTTATGTTTTTTTAAAATGTTGTAGATTTAAGTAGCAAATTAGAATCGCTAAAATGAATGCATATATTTTGAGACAAAGGTCTTCTTAACAATTTTCAGTTTTGTTTAAGATAATTAAAGCTACAGTTTTTAAATAACGATAGAACAGGCTATGTAAAAGTATGGTATTTGGGGTAAAGAGCGCCCCTGCTGTTGGGGATAAAGGCACAGTAATTAACATGATAATTAATAGATCGCTGACTTTTCCATTTGTTGACAGGACGTAGTTAGATACAGATAGTAAATATCATATATTATGTTGGATGTCCATATTAGAGATAATCACCATGTTTAGAATGAAACCATCATAATTAAAAACATGATATTAATCATATCATTTAATAAAATATCATTTGTTGTCAGAGGCGTCATGCCCATTCAGATTTCTGAGGCTGAGCCAAGTGAATTTTGAATGCAGCTTCCAAAACACAAAAAATAGCCGAATAATATTTTTTTATATTTGATACAATCACACCGGTGTGATTAGATCGTTCAGTGCGGCACAGCATCAGCTGCTAAATTCAAATCTGTGTTCGCTCACTTGTGCTGAGCCAGAGACAGACGCGTTTGTACAGCGCTGAATTATAACCAATCACACACGATTCTGTTGAGCTTATGAATGCAATGGCCAATCAGAGACATTCAGATGAGTCCTCGCTGAAACGTTGTGTTTTGTTCAGCCGCTCGCTTACTGAATTATGCTCTTTGACGAAATCTCTCATCAGAAACAACAAAGTGCAGATGTGCGTACGAATGCAAGTAAGATATTCATTTCACATTGTAAACAGCTTCAGTGATTTTAATGAGAGTTTTTGAGAGTGCCTGAACTCTGGCTAGACTGAATGAAAATGTTCTTTAATAATGTAAATGTAAGTGTTATAATTAGTAACTTACAATAGCTATTGTTATTAAATTCACATTAAATACAAAGTCAGCCGTATTAAAAATATTTTATGGCATGACACCCATATCTGGTAGGCCTACTTAAAGGTATCATAGGTGATTGTCTTCAGAAACATTTTTTGTTATTCTGGTTGAAAGTCTCTTCACATCCTGATAGCAATCATTAAGTTAAGTGGTCTAAATATATTTATCTGTATTTATATATTCTGTGGAAGGTATAGGACCAAGAAATGTTCGCCCAATCAAAACGCTCGGTCCGAGTGTTTTAATTTTCTCTCCTACCTGTCTGTCAACGTATGTATTTGCATACCTCATGGCCCACTGCAGCATGCGATCACGCCGCTGCAGTGTTACGACATGCAGTTGCGGCAGACAATAGGCATCAATCGTCCGGTCTTCTTCAAAACCAGTGGCTTTCAACGTATGTGTGGCTCGCCAGAAAACCACATATGCATATCAGTTCAATGCAGTCTCACAGCCCACGCGTTATTGCGTTCATGATAATCGAACCTGATTGATAAACTAAATCGTTAGTAGATGATGTATGAACTATGTTCGATTGACAGCCTCAATATAGGAAATATTGTTCCACCGCTATGCAAACTCAGTGCAATTATTTCAGGTGCTTATCGCTGATGCATGTGCATAGGTATTCAACGCTGACTGAAACTTACTAGAGAAGTGTGACATAATATACCTCTGTAAATAAATACCATTTAAATTCACATCTAGCACACTTTAATTGCCCTTTGTATGGAACATATATGCTTGCTTTGAACTGGACCGTTGATGTAGCCTATTGTAGTAATATAATGTTGTCTCTGGTATTCTGCTCTTTGAGCGTATGTGTGTTCAGGGGGCGTGGCTTTGGACGGCGATTGCAGGGAGGGTGGGACATTCGCTTTCAGTGCTATCAGGCTAAAGTTAGCATTTTCCGAGATCTCCAACGGCACCTTTAAGTAAAAAGTCGGGTTTTTATGTGTAGTTAATAGATTAGGCCTACACTATTAGTCTACTTTGCCCATCACTATTTATTGATTAAATAACATAATCTGTAAAGGTGCAAAACGCATTTGAGAATTGAGATATTTCCTTATATACTTAACGTTTGGAAATATTTCGAATAAAAAGGAAAAAATAAATACAACATAAGCCTACATCAGTTATACAGTGCTATCGTGGCTTCTATGTGTCACATGACAAGCGTGACGAGCCCCCCCCACACACACACACACACACACACACACACTCACACTCACACACTCGTGCCCCCTCAAAAATCATGAGTGCATGACGCCACTGTTTGTTGTTACTACTGTAAATATATATTCAATTATTATTGGATCTCCCTTAATACTTTCAGAATCTTTACTTATTAAAATGATATTGTTTCTGTATTTTCAAATATATTTTTTTATATTAACATTTTAATTACAGTAGGCCGATATTTATTGAACAAAAGTTAATTCTTTTATTTTTCAAAATAAGCAGAAAATAGTTCTAACTTTGCTAAAGTGATTGTTTTGAACAAGTATTAACTTAGACATTATTTTAAAAAACATTATTTTAGCTGAAGTATTTGTATTAGTACCGTGTGCCATTTACCCCATGCTGGTGGGCCTTTTACCCCGTGTGGTAAAAGGCCCCCTTTGCCACCTCATACATTTATAAGATTTTTAAACAAAATAAACAACTTGAATGATTTCTTTTGACACAAAATAAATTTCTCCATTAATGTTCAGTACAACGTATATATTTTTTCTGCAATTATACATTTTAGGCGCAGTGAATAGCACATTTTTTCTTAAGGTGGGCTTTTAGCCCCATTTTACTCTACTTATAAAGCACATATTAATGCCTTATTCTGCACGACCATATTTTAGCCCTTAATCCCACCCATAACTAAACTTTGCTACATTTACATTAGTCATTTAGCAGACGCTTTTATCCAAAGTGATTACAAATGAGAACAATAGAGGCAATCAAAACCAACAAAAGAGCAATAATATGTAAGTGCTTAATAAATAAAAAGAAAACAAGTAGACAGAATCGAAAAAGAATAGAAAATGCTAGTGATAGAGGGTCCATTTTTTTAAATAAATAAAAACAAGTCGAAAGAACAGAAAAAGAATAGAGAACGCTAGTGTTAGAGGGCCTTTTTTAAATAAATAAAAAGAAAACAAGCAGATAAAATAGAAACAGAATAGAGAGTGCTAGTGTTAAAGGGAAAGTATACCCAAAAATGAAAATTCTGTCATCATTTACTCACCCTCAAGTAGTTCCAAACCTGTATGAATGTCTTTGTTCTGCTGAACACAAAGGAAGATATTCTGAAGAATGTGGGAAACAGAGCAGTTCTGGGGCACCATTGACTTCCATAGTATTTTTTTTTTCCTATTATGGAAGTCAATGGTGCCCCAAAACAGCCTGGTTACAAACTTTCTTCAAAATATCTTCCTTTGTGTTCCGACAGAACAAAGAAATTCATACAAGTTTGGAACTACTTGAGGGTGAGTAAATGATGACAGAATTGTAATTTTTTGGGTGAACTATCCCTTTAACTACCTTACTAACTATTAATAAGCAGCAAATTAGGAGTTTGTTCAGGGAAAACTCCTAGTTAATAGTGAATATGTGTTCCCTATTCTAAAGCGTTACCAATAATTTTAATGTTATGGCCCATAAATGATCTATAAATATCCGATATTAAAATTCATTAATATTTTATTTGCAATTAAAAGTAAAAAAATACAAACTAAAATCAATAAAAATTTTAAATACAAATTTATTAACTGAATTTAGGCAGCACAGCATTATAATTAAAAATGGATTTTCATTTTTAGAAGATTAAATTTTAAAAAAAGATTTAAAGGAATCTAATAGTAAAAATAGCAGCTATGCACGCCCAATTAAATATCCAATATCAGCTGATCTGTTATATCGGTTGATAACCTATATGGTACTGATATATTGTGCTTTTGATGCACATTTTTCAGATGTGACCTAGTGGTTAGTGCTAGGTGTTAAGCTGTGATGCTCATTCAAGTTCCTATTCAGCTTGTGTTTGTGACCGCCTCCCCACCCATTATTTCCTGTCTGCTCCTGACTGTCACTGTCAGAGAATGAAACAAAAAACTAAAATAATATATATAATTTATATTTTACGGCACACCCTTAGGCTGTCTATTTGAATAGTAAGCTGTCAACACGTTAGAAATAAAGTAGTTTTCAAAGTTGCCATGTAATCAAGGTTTCATAAGCAAGCCAGTCGTCTCTGTGTTTATTTTGACTGATGCACTGTTAATGACATATCTCTGTCTAGCCTGTGTGTTTTTGTGTGCACGAGAACGGGTCCGTGTGTGTAGTCCGTAGTGTGTGTGTGTACGTTTATCTCCCCAGCCTCCGATGGGTTCCTCAGACTGTCTGCTGCAGGGCTGGAGCGCTTGATTCATTAGACTGTCAGCCTGTGCCTGAGAGAGTAATGCTTTTATGCAGGATTAGAACAGGGCCACCAGTGTTAGCTCTACAGGGAAATAAATACATGGAGGATGCGCCCCCCCTAAGCTAGCCATTAGTCCTGCAGTCAACACCGCCACCGTAGATTTGTTTCTCTGATTCCTCTGATACATCCTGCTTTACCAAAGGCCTCTGATCTCTGTTGGGCTGTTACTTTTCAAAAAAAGACTTGTGAGAAGTTTGACGCGGGCGGCTAATAACTGAGTCCTTTCCTGTCGTGTTTTGATTCTTTTTGCTTTGCAACGGAGACACTTCCATCTGGCCATGGTGGAAATGAAGGGTTACAGGCGGTTGTGGATGACAGCTTTGAGGAGATTGTGTGTCTGGGAAAACGCTAGACCAATTTAAATGTCCTGTCGTTGGGACGAATGGATTTGCGGCAGGTGTTGTAAGGAATACTTGTTGTGGGAAAGGTGGAATAGGGTGTTGTTAAAATGCTTGAATAACCGAAGCGTTCTTTTGGAGAGAGGTCACGAAGAGAGATGCAGAACGAAACCGTCATTAAAAAAATTCAGTGTTTGCTCGATCGTTTCAAATTATTAATATGATAATTAGCCTCCAAAAAAAAACTCCAAAAAAGACTTCTTCATGAAAGAGCATTTAGAAAACTGAAAATATCAGTTATTGGAAGCGGTGCCCATCAGCAACCCATAAGTCCATTTCCCTCAAATTACCATTCATTACCATTTTAGTGTCAAACCATTAGTTTGACCAGCTAATCCTTGCAATTATCGGTAGTATTATACGATTTCCTAACAATTCATTGCAGATTCTCTTTATGGCTCCATTAAAAGGATGGCTAATTTTGTGGCAAACTTGATTTCTCGTCAGTGGAGCCGGCGTTTCCTGTCGAATGGCCTTTGGAGAGCGAAGCCTCAAGGCTCTTTTATGGCCACCTCTCAGGCTCGGTGCGTCGGTATGAGAGTGTGACTGTGAATACGAATCGCCTCTTTAGCCCTGCTGCTCTGGAGGGTCAGGCATGTGTGCGAGACTCTGAGGCGAAGACAGCACTACAACCACTTTTGTTCTAAATGGATGTGGGAAGTGATAGCAAGGATGTTTTAGCACACTTTCCATTAGATTGGTGTAAAAAGGTTGATTTAATATGGATATGAATTCACATGACGTCCATACCTGACATGCTTTCTCAATCGTGTCTTGGTATAGTTTTTAAATAACTTTCATTAAAAAGTCATTAACACATATTATATAATGTCGAACGGAATAGATTTGTGTACATTCTTAGACAAATATAGAAATGAATAAATCAAAGTACCTGAAACTACATTAACCACTGATCTGGCAAATATTTTAAGACTTTGTTTGAATAAATTTAACTTGTTATGTCTGCATTCCTTCTCTCCAAAAGAGTCTGCCTAGCTTTGGACCATACTTAAAGACGAAGTCTGAAGTCCTGGCGAGGTACAAGAAGATCCTTAAAGATGCTAGAGGCAATGTGATCACAGACACCAGTGATTCTAGAGTTCCCCAAAAAAACATCCTCAAAGAACCCATCCCTAATGTGAAAGTAAGTAATATCTTGAAGTGTTATATCACCTTTTATTATTGGAGGCATCACATTTTTTTCCAAGTGATATTAGGGCTGTCAGTCAGTTAGAGATTTTATTCAAATTAATAACATGATATGCTTATTAATCTCTCTCTCTCTCTCTCTCTCTCTCTCTCTCTCTCTCTCTCGCTAGCTAGATATATATATACACACACACACACACACACAAATATTATTATTATTATATTATCATATATGTGACCCTGGACCACAAAACCAGTCTCAAGTCGCTGGGGTATATTTTTAGCAATAACCAAAAATACATTGTATGGGTCAAAATTATTGATTTTTCTTTTATGTCAAAAATCATTAGTATATTATTAGTATATTATATGTTCCATGAATATTTTTTGTAAATTCCCTACTGTAAATATATCAACACATAATTTTTGATTAGTAATATGCATTGCTAAGAACTTAACTTGGACAACTTTAAAGGCAATTTTCTCAGTATTTTGATTTTTTTGCACCCTCAGATTCCAGATATTCAGATAGTTGTATCTCGGCCAAATATTATCCTATCCTAACAAACCATACATCAATGGAGAGCTTACTTATTCAGCTTTCAGATTATGTATAAATCTCAATTTTGAAAAATTGACACTTATGACTGGTTTTGTGGTCCAGGGTCACATATTATTATTGATTAATGTTGTATGTATAAGGTTTGGGGTCAGTAAAGTTATTTTTGTAAAGATGTGCCAGACAGTAAAGTCATTTAAAATGTTACAAAAGATTTCCATCTCAAAAAAAAAGAAAAAAAGAAAAAGAAAATGGTCTATTCATCAAAAAAAAAAAAAATCTCACAAAAAAACTTTCAAAAAATGTTTCACTATGTCCACAAAAAAATATTAGGTAGCACAACTGTTTTCACCATTGATGATAATAAGAAATAATTAGCATGTTAGAATATGTTCTGCAGGATCATGTGACACTAAAGACTAAAGTAGTATTAAAGTAATGGCTGGTGAAAATTCAGGTTTGCAATCACAGGAATAAATTACATTTTAAAATATAATAAAATAGTAAACTCTTACAAGTTGAAATAATATATCATAATATTACTATTTGTACTGTAAAAAAAGCAACAAAAAAAAAAAAAAAACAAGCTGTAGTGAGCAAAAGAGACTTTCTTTCAAAACATCTTACCGAACCAAAAGTTTTGAATGGTAGTGTACATATATTAATGAGCTTTTTTTATCATTTTTAGTAAATTGTTATTATAAGTACACGTTATTTTAGGCACTGCTGGATGGTATCCCACTGTTTTTCAGTATCTTACCCCATGAACACCACATTTTTTAAGAAATGTCATGTTCAACTTGTTCAAAAAAAATTCATTTACATACAGGACAGGTAGCATATAATTAATTGTTCTTTTTTAAAATCACATTCTTTTTTAGTAATAAATCATCTCGTTAGTTTGACAGCTTGTAATACATACATTACGTACATACATTACGCAAACATACAGAAATTCACCAACACGTCCTCAACAGCTTGTCCTTGTGTAATCTGTGAGGCTGTCTTGTAGCACATGCAGTTTTCCTGCTCATAACATTACAAGGCTTTATTCCTCGAGGTGATTATGCTGTGAGGCATCTCTAGGAGGAAATGGAGATCACAAACTACCAGTCAGACATCAAAACCGATCGGCTCCTTCCAGCGCTGATTTAATTAAGCTAACTTAAGAACGGAACGTTGCCTTTCAAACGGTTTCTTTGAGATGCCACGGCTGTTTTTCTTGCCGTTTAATCCCTGCCTCTCCTCTCTGCAAAGGATGTGATTGCCAGAGCGCTGAAGCATATTGGCGCCTACCAGGAGCTGGACAACATGGAACAAGTGCAGGCCCTCGTCGATCCAGAGATGTGTATCAACTGTGGCAAATGCTACATGACCTGCAACGACTCAGGCTACCAGGTGCACACATTAGATTATTACACGATACGGTGTTATTTACGGAAAAGCAATTACTAGTGGATTTCGTTTGCTAAAATGCGGAAGCTAGTGAATGTTTTCAGATTATATGTTGTCTTTGGAGGTCACCCGATTATAGAGTTTATTCCCCGCCATTGGCCTTGCATATTGAAAACATAAAGAGACAAACGCAGAGTCTGAAATGAATAAGGCTGCTGTGCGACGAAGGAGGCCAGCTATTTACCTTAGAGAACGACACTGTTGTGCTAGCTGCTGTCATTGTTGTTGCTTTTTTCCGTCCATGAAAAGCTCTCCCAGGAGTGGGGAAATCCTCCTATGGAGAGTCGATAATTGCTCTAATGTAATAGCTTTTTTTCCCTCCCCTTCCTCTTCTTTTGCAGGCTATTAAGTTTGACCCTGAGACCCATCTTCCTGTAATCACGGACAGCTGCACCGGCTGCACTCTCTGCCTGAGCGTGTGCCCCATCATCGACTGCATCAAAATGGTTACCAGGACAACGCCGTACGTGCCCAAGAGGGGCCTGCCTGTTAATCCCGTTTGCTAAAGCGCACCGTCGCTCCACCTGACCGGAGAGAAAGAAAACCAAAGAGCCACGTCTCATTCAAAGCATCGATTCCACTTCTAATTGCTGTGTGAAAAATTACCTTTATTATGAAAACGAATAATTAGCCAGCAGAAATAATTGCCTTATATTCCCAAGCCAGTTATGCTAGAATAATTGTGCTGGCACAAAAGAGTTGCATTATTTCAAAACAACACAGTGCAATGTTATTTTTTTGTCCCTTTCACTATCAAAAGTGAGAGGGAGGATTGATTGAGAAAGATGGTGAACTGCTGTTGTTTTCTCTGCTAAAAATGAATAGCAATAAATACAATAATAAAGTACTTGACAGTATTGAAGTCTCATTTTCACAGTATTATTTTGAAACTCGGGAAAATGAATTATGTGATTGGTAAGTGTGATTAATAATAAGCATAATTATTTATAAAGCAGATTTGCTTTGTTTAATGTTTGTTAGTAATTAAATCACAAGAATTAGTTCCAAAAACATGGTTTTTAAAAGGTACGAGCCATAATTAATTTGAAAAAAATATCAGTAGACTTGTGAGTTTGAACAGTTTCACTCGCAGACTGTTTAGGCTTCTTGAAGAGCAGCTTTAGGTTTAGACAGACAGAACAAATCGTTCTAATGATGTTTAGAACGCTTCCTCTAATGTCCCAATTGATTTGTTTTGCAAAACAAAGCATTCATTGGAGCTGATACAAACACGAGTCTGAGAGGTCTATGCTGAGTCTCTGTTGTGTTAATATGATCTTCCTATAATTGTTACATCTGCGAACAAACATCCAATTGGGAGCGGTGGACAAGACGGTAGACGGAGTTAATTAAAATGCTATCGTTTTCATCTCCGAGATGCAGACCGCTCGTTCTCTGAGTGGTTCCGTGTTTGAAATGCAGGAAAACGCTGCTTTTGAAAAACAGCAGCCAGACATGTCAGAGTTATTTCATCATTTATTATAACAAGGGATTAGAAAGAAAACCAGGCCGCCATAAATCTAAAGTTTGTACTGGAGCTCCATTAATTTGGCCACGACTTAACTTGCTTTGTAAAAATGTTTGCCTCTGAAAAATTAGCAACCATGCCAGGCACGATGAGAAGGTTCAGCAAATTTACTGAAGTCCCTTAAGCACGCTCATTATTAGCTGCCAGAACTGCATTTACACTACAGATACTTTTACTTGCACTAATTTTTCTTATATCAGGACAAAATCATGTTTCAATACGCACAGCATCAGGTCAATAATGAGTATATAAATGTGATAGTTATTACAGCAAGTCGTGCGCTGAAGCTGAATCCTCCTCAGCATCTCTTCCTCCGCCTATCATTCATACATCACTGCATCAACCTACTTCCTCCCTCTGATTGCAATTAAGAAATGATGTGTCTGGACCCTGGCCAGGCGTGCCAGGTTAAATTATTCATAAATGTTAATAAGACAAGCGAGAGCACTCCCTCTTTTCCTCGTCCTGCTCCCCTTTCTAAGTGCCGTATTAGAAAAATAATATTGACCTTTCCGTCGTAACGCCCACATGTGACATCGGGAAGCTGCTGCTCTCTGTCATAATGTCCATGTCTTTTTGAAAAGCACACTGGGAAGGGCTCTACCTCGCTGACATATATAGATCTGCATGAGTGTGATGTACTCAGTGCATATATAAGTTGAGAACAAGCAACCTAAATCTCTATTAAAATCATAATGTCATAATTCTTCAAATATTCACTGGGTTTTCGAATAGCTTCTGTAATTCTGTAATCATTTACTTACCCTCATGTCATTCCAAACCTATGTGATTTTTTTACTTCTGTGGAATGCAACATATATAATCTTTTATTTATCTATTTTTTTGAAGAATTTGGGGAACCAAACATTTTTGGTCACCATTGGCTTCTACTGTATAGAGAGAAAAAACACTAAGACACATTTCCCAAAATATCTTCTTTTGTTCCACAGAAGAAAGACAATCATACATTGTTTGATTGTTTCATATTTGAGTATTCATATACTACTATAACATTTATTAATACTGAATTTATAATATATTTATTTATATTTATAATATATATTATTTTTGTTTTCAGCTGTTTTTTGTTTTTTTTTAAGTTTCAGATTTAGTCATTTTATGTGCTTTTGTTATTTTTTAATAGATTTAGTTTTTAAAATATTTATATATAACTTTTTTTTTTTTTTAATTTTTTAGAAAACTTTACTTCTCAAGTCAATTTAGTTGCCAAGGCAACATTTCTAATGTTCAGGTTTTGATCTAATATTTATAGTTTACTTTAGTTCAGCTTTATTTCAATCACCAAAAACGAGCAGAAAAACTTTTTTCTTTTTCTTTTTTTTCTCTTTCTCTGCTCAAATACTCATTTGTTCTTTCTGGTATCAACACTGAATGTCCTTTATTACCTTTTTAATAAATATCTTACAGAAAACATTGTAAAACTCCCCACAATCTGATTTCTCCATATAAACATTAATATTCCAATAATACCTTCGCTATCCTACAGTAGGCCTAGCAATTCAAGAAGAAATTTCATGAGCTAACCAGTAGAGGGTACCATGCTATGAATGTTAGAAACATTTAGTAACCCCACAACAACTTATTATTAAACCCAATAGGCCAAGATCATCAGATCATCTACCTAAAGTCTGTTTACATTCACAATGTTGTTCTGAGGACAATCTTCCAGCATTTTTCCAATATACAATTGCTGCTAACTTTTCACTAGCTTTGATTGCAATAGAATGAATATGTTTTCCTCTTATTCCCATGACGGTCCTATTGTCTACGGGTTTGACCTGCCCCTTGACAAATCTAATTTGACTATCCTCAACCGCTGTTACCTGCAAAGTTGCAGACGTGAATGTGACAATAATCATTAAAGCTATTAGCATGGAGCGAATGGCAGCCACTGGTGAGTGCTGTATAGACTCATGACCTCTGACCTGGGCTAATTGGCATTGGCAGGAGGCTGGCAGAGAGCCTTTCATTTCTCTCCACTATGAAAGACTGAAGAGGTGAGAGACAACAGCACTGAGCCACGGCCACCAATGATTAGGTGCTTCACTGCCGGGCCGGGATGCGTATAGTAAAAGAAACAAAAATGAAACAAAAGCCATTATTGGGTATTTACTTTGCTTTTTCTATTTAATTATTGTCTGTATTGTCTTGTTTTTCATAGGCGGTTTTTTATTCGAGCTTCATAATGTTACAAAAAAGTTTCTTTTAAATGAGTTTATCACATGTCAAATTTGAATAGGTTGTGTTGACTCTATCAATTCTCACAGTGGCAAAGGTGTATTTTTTTTTTTTTTAAAAAGTTAAAATTAATAAAAACAACAACATAAGGGGCAGTATATCACAGTGTTATTTTAGTATTATCTATATAATTAACATTACATTAATTTATAATTAGTATTATTAAATTAAAAATGTAATAACATTTTAAATTATTGTTTATTTTTATATTTTGAGTTTAAAATACACATTTTAATTTTTTTAAAATATATTTATATATAGATTTCTATGTTTTTTTTTTTTGACAGATTTTAGTGTAATTTAGTATACTTCAACTTATTTCTGTTAGTTGCTAAGTTTTTCATCTAATATTTATATTTGATTTTATTTTAGCTATACTTAAATTATAAAACCTATTTTTAATTTCAATTAACAACAACAACACTGGTGAATGATGACAGAATTTTTATTTATGGGTGAACTATCCCTTTAAGTCAGAAAGAAATCTTTAAAATAAGTTATTTTTATAAATAGTCTTTAAAAATTGTCCTTTTCAATAAAGTTAGTTGTTTTTGTTTGGATGCTTATAGTAGAACAAATGAAACAAAAGCTATCCTTGGGTATTTACATTACTTCTTCATTTAATTATTGTCTGTATTGTCTTGTTTTTAATAAGCAGTTCTTTATTCACACAACTGCAGTACGTAACTTAATAAAAAAAGTTTCTTTCAAATGAGAATGTTTGAGAATGTAAATTTTGTAGATTTGAATATCTATCAATTCTCACAGTGGGGAAGGTGTATTTAAAAAAAAAAAAGAGAAAACAGTGCACGGCAGGATGGTACACGACACGCACACAGCTGCACGAGCACAAACAATCCTATTCAGGGCGCAACAATGGCCCTTGTCAGTGTTTTCAATACTGTGGCTCCCTCCCAGTCATAAAGATATAAACTCTTGTTTGCTGCTTTAATTCAATTAGACCGGTGGAGGTAGGATGTCTGTGGAACACTGGCCAATGCTAATCTCATTTCGTCAGCCATTACGCCAGAGCCCGGTCCTGGCCTGCTCTCCCCATGAATGCACCTTCCTGCCAAGCCTTGGCACATCTTTACAGCTTCACAGCCTCCGTAAAAGCCACCGTGAGCCTGGCTCCATACCTTCAGACCTCTCGTTTTCCTTCCCTGGTGGTAAGAGCTTGCGCTGCAGGTCGTCCCATCAGTTAACCTTTCCGACGAAGACACCGAAAGCTGCAGGCTGTCAGTGAAACCGTCTCTCTCCCTCCTGTCCTGACCGGCTGGCCGACTGACCGACTGGGCCAGACGCATGCAGGCCTTCTCCACAGGAGAACCGTCTCCCTGCACAGAGCGTGAATGAAAGCAGATGTTAAATGATGCTCCCCTGACAAATGCAATGATAGATGGTAATGGGGTTGATTACTTTAAAAGGGAATAAAATGGTCTCTAAGCTACAGCCTATCAGCAGTGGCGGCCGGAGCAAAGAAGCGAACGAGCAAGCAGGCTTTCGTGCTTCTCTTTGAGCCCAGATTTCAGCAGATCAATTGGATTTTTTAGTTGGCCAAAGGAGATACGATCCGATGGCAATCCTCCCTCAGCCATCGATCTCTGCTTTTACAATGGCTATGAAATAGCTTTTACAGCATTGTCAAAATGAGCCCGAAATGAGGGATAGGGAGAATCATCTGTTGATCGGGTTAAACTTGATTTTCTTTCACAGTCGGCGTCACCGGCGAGCTATAGCGCTAAAAGTTTATTGTCAAAAAATAAGTAGGTCTTTAATCCAATCTGCATCGAGTCGTGGAGTTCTCTGCTTATTATTTTTATCATCAAACGTAAATGAAGCCTACACAGAGGAGGAGAAGCACAACTTGGTTTGTGTGATGCACAAAAGCTCAGTCTTGCAGTGTTCTTAACTCTCTGCCCTTCTTGAGAATCAGCGAGTCGAAATTATGTTCAATTTTCCATCTCGAGCATTATTGAGGTGCAAACAATCCCAGTTCAATTTTCTAGCATTCACACCAATAACCCCCTGCCTGTCCTCCATACTTTTGGAGCAGATTTTACATTTTCCTCTTTTTGCCAATCTGATTCTGAAGGCACTTGTACAATTTAAATCTTGTAAGACGTTGAGGACAAAAAAGAACTGGGCAAGTAATTCTCTTTGTGTGTTCATATAGGGGTGATTTGTTACATTTTTTGTCTTCTGACTGATTCATTCATTCATTTACTCATTCGTTCAAATAATTTTTGCCAAAATATAAGAACAGAGGAGATTCTTTAATATCACAAAGGCTTTCTGGACTGGACTAGCCACCTGTGCACGGTGTTTCCTCTGGAAAGACTCCAGCACTCCAACAACTGGATCACAACATTTCATTACCATAAGTGGCAGACAAACTGATGAGGGACATGACCTCTTACTTAACTGGCAAGAGCACATACTCTGATAGTATATTAATTGACCATCAACTCTATGTAAATTGTTATGGGTTATGAGTCTTAAATGAATAAAATATATTCAGACATTTGATTGTACAGTTACACAAATGTGGTGGGCCTAATGCTCCCATTACAGGTCAAAATAGATGAAAATTGTTACATAGTATATCATTTTATGATCAATTATGTCTCATTCATTCATTGTTACAGACATTTTATAAAATATAACATTTAATTATGGCTAATCAAAAATACTGTAAAAACAGTAATATTGTGAAATACTTCAATTTAAAACAAACGTTTTCTATTTGAATATATTTTAAAATGGAATTTATTCATGTGATGGCACAGCTGAATTTTTAGCAGCCATTATTCCAGTATTCAGTGTCACACAATCCTTCAGAATTCTTGATTTACTGCACAAGAAATATTATGTTGAAAACAGTAGTGCTGCTTAACTACTAGATATCGCCATATTTCCACCACTGTGTTGACTGGTTATATTAATAATTGCAAACCTTTTTGTATATCAAGTTTTCTGAAATGTTATGTTTAAGCAAATGATGCATTATCTAATTTAAAATGCACTAATTTGCATACATTTCCAGAATAGAAATTTGAACACTGTATAAAAAACAAGGTTCAAAATTATTGTTTCATTTTGTTGATAGGCCTAATAGAGTCAAAGTTTGTTTGTTTGTTTTACAGAAGGGATTTTGGGTATCTTTTTATCACTCAATATATCAGATAATACTGTCAAAAGCCAGAAAAAATAAACAAACAAACAATCATTTCTGGCTCAGTGCATGAGAAAATCATTTTGAGAGAACAGCATTTTAAGATATGTATTGTAATTTAAATCTACAGACATTAATCAACAAAATAGTGCAATAAAATAAGCACTTAAAAGTGTATTTTTAGATATTTTCTTGTCAGTAATCTGAAACAATGCAAAGAGATGTAAATACTGTTTCTGAACTATTACGTAGGCTATATTGTCTGTGTACACAGGTCAGACTTCCACATAAAAAAACTAAAATGATCCACAATGCAAAAAAATTAATTTTGTCATCATATACTCACCTCAAGCTCTTCCAACCCTGAATGCATTTCTTTCTCCTGTAAGTCATTTTGAAGAATGTTGGTAACCAAACAGTTACTGGTCCCCACCCCACTGACTTCCATAGTATGGAAAAGTCAGTAGGGACCAGCAACTTTGGTTACCACCATTCTTCAAAATATCTTCTTTTGTGTTGAGCAGGAGAAAGAAATTTATACAAGGTTTGGAACAAGGTGAGTAATTGACTGAACATTTTTGGGTGAACTATCCATTTAATTGCAATAAGTAAAAACTGTACACTGAAGAAATACTGAGTAAATGTTACGTTTGGTTGATGTCAAATGTACCTCTAAATATAGAATACCATATGTCCTTAAACATGCTTACTAGTTGCTAGTTACTGTTATTAAAGCTGTTTGTGAGACATGACAGATGTTCTGGTTATTCCCTTTAGCAATTTAACAATTCTTTCACAAGAAACATTTTCTCTACAAAAGATAAAATACAAAAAAAAAAAAAAGATGATAAACAATGTCTGCTGTTCTGCATACACAGCATAACAATACCATCCACCACTTGAATATTAGCTGAAGTCACTTAGAATGAATAATAGCCCACCAAAACATTTCTCTTTTTCTCTATGCATCAGTGTAGGTGGGTTGAGATGTCTGTATATCTTTTCTATCACATCTCACAGACCAAATCTGACTAACCTATTCTTAAATTAGTTTTAAAGTTATCCAAAGTTCAGAGTGACCTACAAAAGGAAGGTTCTAGCCAATCAAGTCAGTCTTTGTTTCAATAAGCATACAACACTATCTCAATCTCTATGGTATAATTCAATGATCTGAATAGTGGAATTGAAACATTGACAGTGGTGAGCTCCCATCCGCTATGAATGCTCTGCAGCTTAGAGCCATCCTCTTGAGTCATTAAAATGAAATGCAAGAAGGCCATCAAGTCATTTGCATATAGATAAAAGCCCATTTGATTTGGGAAATCACTACCTCATTCCGTGATTTAAGAGATTCTGCTTTAATCTGTGGATAAATGCCCAGTGCACATTTTTCCCACTCCTTATTTTTACAGCACTATGTTAGCGTTGGTAAAAAAGATGTCATTTTAGAGGCCTGACGTTCAGGTTTCTGCTGAGCCCCTGAGATAAGCTGTGATACCATGTTCTGTCCTCGCTGACAGAGCTGTTCTGTTATAAACAAACTGTGCTGCTGCCATGAACCGTTGACAAATGGGACATAAGCGTTCGCCTTGCTGCCTAAATGATGTTGTATGTATACAACTACAACATGCTAACAACAGCTGCTCTAAAGTGTTAGCTCACACATAAATAAATAAGTAAATAGGCCTAAATAAATAAATAGTCAACTTTTACTTATGCCATTCCGAACCTTTGACATTTTTCCATGCAATTGCAACAAACTGAGACGAAAGCTTTCAAGCTTCAAAAAGGATGCTACGGTACTGATTAATAACTCACCCTGCTGTGACCGAAATCAATCAGTCAGAGCTCGAGAACCGGAACACCGGATTCATAAACGAATCATCCAGGCTGCTTTGTTGAACCACACAAAGCGATTCATTGAAGAATCAGAATACGCCAATGTCTACATTTTTAGTAAATAATGACTTTTGCTTTTAAAAACGCAAGACACGGGGCATTGGATTGGGGAAAAAATGCAAGATCTAAAACATATTTTTAAACGTTCAATTTCAACTTGAACGCTGCATTTTTTGAACACAATCATGCACTAGAAACTACAGTAGACTAGAGGCGTGATTGACAAGAAGTCCATCGCTATAGTGCATGTTTACATAGAAAAAACCCCCAGAAAATCAGCATAGTGGGATTCAAAGTTCAATTGTGTTTCTTCTAAAAAGTTAGAGTTTAGAAGACTTGTAATATAGCATATGAGTTTTATGAGAATTGTACTTCTACATTTTTTTGTTGTTGTTGTTATTTTGCAGCTTCTCAGCTAACAAAAATTCTAAGAACGATTTGCTAACATTCTCATTATGTTATGAAAATGGTAGGCCTATTTGTGAATGTTCTGTGAACAATGAAAAAACATGTTCTTTTTTAACAAAAGAACATTTCATTTTATCAGGAAAGAGAAATGTTCAATGAACAATGCATAAATAATGTTGTTTATTTGTCTATGTGGTGTTTTTAATATGCTTTTAGACAAACCATGTGCCAATCCATTAATCAACACCATTGCTGAGTATTTTCTCCTTAAAACTGTAGTTTCCCAATGGCACTCCCAGAAATGCGGCTTGAAACAGGCCTTGGGTTGCTACGTCACAAACCAAAAACCAATCACGTCAAGGGATCGATTCCTATCACTAGCATGCTAAATATACCAATACCAGCACAAAACCAAACATAAATTAGAGCAAAAACCCATGAAGCCGTGGTTTAATGTGAATTTAGAACCGCTAACTTGCATTATAACCCGCGGCAACAGTGTAAAAGTAGCCCGGAGTCAGACCCACCTCTCCTGCATCGGAGTCTGCTCTTCACACGCATATGCTCGCGGGCGCGAATCAAGAATCACAAACGCCTGCATTCAGTCTTAACGGCATTTTGAGGACACAGCATCATCAAGTAAGTAACTTTAATGTTACAGTATTCACTGTAGTTGTCCGCTAGTAAAAACATAGTTTTATCAGTCATTATCCCTGTATGCCATTTACTACAGTTCAGTGGATCAGGAGGCGCTGGCTGCTGCGACTGAGTGGAGGCGGGGCTAATTTGCATATTCATCGATCAGCGTATAGTAAATGAGGCAAGGGTGTAGAGTTACATTCAAGCTATTTTAAGGCATGAGAAAATTATTTTCACAAGAAAAAAACATTTAAATATGTCATTTTGATGATCAAAGATAAGTTTTAAGGGATAAATTATTTGACTACAGGGGGGCTGTTTACATTCTATTCCATTCTATTAACACTGCTGAAAGAACATTAGGCCAAAGTTCTGAGAATGTTTCTAGGTACCTGGGTGGTATCCCCAGTCCACATACAGTTTCACCATATTGAAAAGAGTGGCCATGATATTCTTAACAAAGGAAAATAAAGTATTGTGTTCCATTGACGAAAGAAAGCCAAACAGGCTTGGAACAACTTGGGGATTAATGACAGATTTTTTCATTTTGAGTGAACTATCCCTTTAAGAACAGGAGCTGTAGGTTTTCCTCAAGGTTATTCTACAGACTGAACTTCACAGCTAGTGTATGGCCCAATGCTGTTTTCCAATTCACGTTAGGAGATACAAACCTTGGAGAAAGAGCAAAACTGTCAAACAGGAAGTGATTAAAGGAAAAAATAGAGTAATATATGGAGATCGGTTGGAGATATATTTAATATATGGAGAACCATGGAGTCTGTTGACATTTGGGTCATAATTACGCTATGCTAATTAAATCTGCTGAGTATCAGAGAGCTGTTTAATAATTCAAACCCAGTGCAACCTCTAATACCAATGCCAATTTCCCAAAGTAAAGACAGTGGAATGATCATACTTGTCTCTCCTAAATATTTAATTCTCCTTGGGAAATCATTTTGACCTACAAAGACTAAGGAAGGGCACGACAATGACACTATGTCTGTACTTACAGTGGAGAAACTGCTCTGAACCAGACTGGGCATGTGGAAATGTGATCTGTCACAGTACAACTGAAGACTCCTATTTAGCACTGCATGAAGTCTCACGATAACCATCCACAACTGTGCTACAATTATATCAGTTGTTGAAGGAAAACATCAATTGTCAAGTCAAACAATGCTAGTAGTTTTTTGTGCCTTGTTGATCTCTGAACTGACCTGTATTGGGCCTACAGCTTGTTCTCTGGCAGTCTTTTCTCAAAGCAGAGAGAAACAGCATTTTTTTGTTGTTGTTTTTTCTCCAGGCACGAACAGTATTAAAGGCTACGTGGCGAGTTACAGATGGCCTTGCAACAACACAATGAGCAGAGTGGGCTTGGATTGCTCAAGGGAGCTTTGACATCCAGAATATTCGCAACACAATAACAAGATCCCAAATCTTTAGGAAAAAGCCAGAGATTTAGAGTAGACTGGTTAAGTTCAATTAGCACATTCAAAAGAGCACATTTTTATTCAGAAATTTAAATTAGCAAATGTTCCAATATGGTTTGGAGCAGAGGTAACTACAGTGGAGGCCAGCAATATTGGCACCCTTGCACTTTAACAAGGAACTGTTTATTATTGCAAAAATGTTGAAATTAAAACATGTAGTCTTCGGCCAATATTTTAATATTCAAAAAAAAATGTTTTGCTTTTTCATTTAGAAGACTTTTAAACTAGTAAACAAAGGGAAATGACATAATATGGGATGCATATTAGGGGCCACATCAGTACATAGCTTATTAATACAAGTAATGTATAAATTAAACTCTGAATCTGAATTAAAATGAAAGAAAAAAAATCTAAATCAAGAAATCATTTTCCCCCACAATAATTGTTTTACTGAAGAAAATGCCGTTCTTGAAACTTCTTGAATCACAAAGTATTATGATTAATTTAATATATCAATATTCTCAGCTTCTGTTAATAGAACATGAAAACAGGCAGCTTTGTCATAATTGTAGCAAAAATACCAGCAATATCTTTGCCTATAAAGACATTTTCAGTTACTTTTCTATGTTCTGTTTCATGTGCTATGAAATTTGGTGGAAAACAGCCTTATCACACTGTTCTAGGTTGCAATTTTTTTTTTTATGGTAAGCACCCAACCCTGAAGGCAACACAACCCCAAAATGCTGAATCTCCTTCATGTTTTACTATAGCAAAGGCATTGTACTCTGTAAAAGCTTTCTTTCTATAAAAAAGACAGCATGCTTGACAAAAAAGAAACACTCTCCCAGAAGGATTCTAGCACTGCACTGTTACTATGTTTATGCCAGTTCACAAAAATGGTGCAAGCTGCAATTTTTGTACCTTGTGTCTTTTTTCTCAAATCGGTGCCAGTTGATTGTCCTTTCTCCACCAGACAATCAATTGCTTCAACACACAATCAGCTGCATGCTGAAAGGCTGTAAGCACCTTTTCTCCATTGTACCACATGCAACTAAACACAGGTACCAATCTGTTGCCCAAACACCCTGCTTTTGGAGAAAGATTATGGGGACATGAAAATGGCATGCACATTGATGTCTAGGTTGGATATGTAGACAGAGAGATCCGGGGATAAGCATGAGAAAATAGAGAAAAAGCATGACAACAGGATGGGAAAGTTAGATTATCACTGCAAATAAAGTCAAAGATTACATTGTTTTCATGTTTTACTTCCAGGGTGTATTTTTATGCCAAGTCAAGTGAGCATTTCTCCACCCTGGAAAGAGTGCATCAGAGAAAAAGAGCTAAGTGAGATACAGAGGACAGTACAGGAAGAGGAAGAGACAGCAGAGAGGCAGAGGTGAATGCAGAGCGAGAACAGTTTATTCAGCATGCTACAGGATAAAAGCACTACACCACACAGGGACCGTCAAGCACGAGCTTGGTAGAAAAAAGAACCTTTAATTGTGCCGCTTCTATACTGAACTTTACATTCCTAAAGATGTAAAAACTCAATTCATGTAGAAAATGTACAGAACACCCCCCTCCCATTTGTTTCCCAGGCCTAGACCACAAAAAATGTCATTTTTCAGTAGAATCAGTGAGCGATTCTCGTACAACCGCGATCAAGGACAATTAAGGACCATTTATATGAGTGATGTCAGCTGGAAAGTCAGATTTTTTTTTTTCCATTGATAAAAATATTCCAGAGGTTGAATAAAACATTTTGTACAATGCAGAATAAAGTAAGACTAAAGGCACATTTACTTTGGTCCCAACAGTCCCTACATTAATGTGACATCACAACATCAAACATGGTCAATCTGACACATGCAACTGCCGAGATCCATCAGCACATGCTCTGATTTTCATCTAAAAAAAATGGGTAACAGAATTCACTGAAGCAAAAGTGAATGAGAAATATCAAAGCAGGTACTATACGTCACACACTGTGCTCCCCACTGTCTGTGTTTTGTTTACCACAGGTTTCAATCACAAAAAGTACCTTGGGTGCCTGATCAAAGAAGAAAAAAACCCCACTACAGCCCAAAATAAAACAAATGCACAAGATAATTTACAACTTGGAGCATGTTCCATCAAATTCAGTTACTTGTGCTCAGATTCAATTCAATAGATCATAAAAAAATGAGCTTTTGCCTTTGAATCAAAGCAAGCCGGCTAGCTTTCAAAGCTCGAATTGAATTGGTTCTGAAAAATGACAAGGTGAGACCACATTGAGCAAGAGTGAAAACTATCACTTTCAAAACCCATCAAAACAGCAAAGCAAGGTTACGTTTTCTGTATCATCAATAATGTGCCTAAACCTCTATAATGTGTAACAACGGGAGCAAAGGGATGATGCTATTTTGCTAAGTAAGGCACATTTTTGTCAATCCATCCTAAAACAGAATAACAGCTGGCCATACACAAACAATAGTAGGAGCAGATACAGAGCGAGTGTTCCTTTAAGGACCATTCTCATTGAAGTTCTTGATATGGTGTTAAGGAATGACTGGTAATAATGAATTCGACTTGAGGCTCCTGGGGGAGAGAGAGGAAAGGTGGCATAGCACCAGGGGATCCTCAGATGGTGGACTTTGAGAAGGACACTCTCAGGCGGTGGCCACGGCCCATGTCGTAGTTGTGAAGGTCGATGAGTGCCTGAATCGCCTCCTCCACCGTGGACATCTGCAGCAGAGCCATTTTGCGATCTCTAAAAATAATAAAGTGACGGTCAAAGCGATGGCTGTGAATGTAGACAAAATTGACTAAGAAACGGAATGCAGTGGGTTCTTACTGGAAAAACTTGAACGCTTTCACTGTACCGCCAGAATTTGAGAAGAGCAGTCGTAAATCCTCTTCTGTCACATTCTCACTGGAGGGGAAACAAGCAGTTATTAGCATTTCCTCAGAGTAAATGGTAAAATGTTATCATGATGCATGAACCAATAAAAAAAGGAAAACAAATTTTCCTTGGTAGCCACATTTTAATCTCAGACTTGAACTGAAAGACACTGTGAGGGAAAAAACTGACAATTCATTTAAAAAGATGGTCAGCAGTTGGTCCAAGATTTATGATTCCAGAACAAGGCACAACATGTATTAATAAAATGGCAAAACCTACAGAAAAAAAATCACCACTAGCCTTCATTAGGACTGATGCATACTCACGGTATGTTAGAGAGATGGAGAGTAGCTGAAGGGGGGAAGATGTTCTGGAAGTTCTTGGACCCAGGCTTCTTGAAGCGATGCAGAGGAGAACTGGTGAAGTCCTTGGTCAGGCCCTGATCATCTAAACCCTCCCTGGGCAGCTGTACTGTCTGGTGCTTGGAGAGGGTCACACGAATGATCTTGCCATACATCTTCTGCCCGTTCAGATGGCTCATGGCTAGATAATAAAGACACAGAGAGCTCGCTCTTTGTCTTAAAGGGTTAGTTAACCCAAAAATGAAAATTAGCCTGTGTTTTACTCACCCTCGAGGTATCCTAGGTGTATATGACTTTCTTCTTTCAGACGAATCCAATCGGAGTTATTAGAAAAATTGTCGTGGCTATTCCAAGCGTCATCATTGCAGTGGGTGGGTGTTTCTGTTCAACAGTCCAAAAGACGTCAAATAAAGCGTGCATATCCATAATAAAACGTGCCTCACATGGCTCAGGGGCGTGAATAAAGGCCTCCTGTAGCGAATCCATGCGTTTTTATAAGACAAATATCCATATTTCAAACGTAATAAACACTTCTCTCTCACTTCATCTAACTGTCATAAGCGGAAGTCGTTCCGGCAGATGACGAAGGATGTCGGCGTTGCGTGATTAGTGACGAACGCAGAGAGAGAACAAAACAAAATGCTGGTCACAAACTAGAAGTACAAACCGAGGATTTGTAAAGAAAATTGTTGGAGGATTTCAATATAAGCCAAGAGGAGACTGGTTTTCCTTTGCTAAAGTAAGGAAACTTTGCTTCCTTTGCTCCTGTAAACAAACTCGCGAGACTAGCATATCTCAGAGGCGTGCACGACGCATACATCCTACGTCATCCGCCCGGGACGACTTCTGCGTACGACAGATAGCGGAAGTGTGAGAAAAGTGTTTATTACGTTTGAAATATGGATATTTTTCTAACAAAAACGCATGAATTCGCTACAGGAGGCCTTTATTCATGCCTCGGAGCCGTGTGAGGCACGTTTTATTATGGATGCGCGCACTTTATTTGATGTCTTTTGGACTGTTGAACAGAAACACACCCACCACTGAAATGATGACGCTTGGAATAGCCAGGACCATTTTTAATATAACTCCGATTGGATTCGTCTGAAAGAAGAAAGTCATATACACCTAGGATGCCTCGAGGGTGAGTAAAACACAGCCAAATTGTCATTTTTGGGTAAACTAACCCTTTAATGTGATATAAAAACAGTACATGTTAGTCACAAAAATGACAGTGTGTCAGCTTACCTAACTGAGCTTGGTTTCCATCAGACATCTGGATTAGAGCACTGTCCTTCTTATTGTAAAGGATCTTCACGCGCTGCACGTCACCGTAGACACCTTCGGTTAAGCAAGAGGCAGATGGAAGAGGGAGGGAAGGAGGAGGAGAAGAGGAGTGAACCAGGAAGGACAAGTTAGTGCTTCAGAAGCTCCGGTTCTGACATGAAAGGTGAAGATGATGGTACAAATCTTCCAAATTATCTACACCAAAGAGTCCAAAACAGTGTTTCTAACAGACAACTTATTTGATACGCCCTCCAAAAACAAGCTCATGTGATATGGCAAAGTTAAAATCAAAAGCCTACATGCAAAATAATCAACCATGCATTAATATAAGCTGTACATGAAGAGAGACAGATAGAGCAAGATAGAGACAGAGGCTTCGAAAGCCAAGGAAAAACAAACAAAAAAAAACTATTTCATTTGAAATTTGGCATAGTAGAACTAAACAAATTAAATTGGAAAACTAAGAAACTGTTGTTACACTAGTGCCAGATTAATAGCTAACCCTTAAATGATAAATGAAAGAGAAAATAAAACAACTGAAATGAAATTAACAATAGATAAACAAAAAAGAGGTAGATTGCTAACAATAACATACCGAAGAGGGTAAACAGACTTTGGGGCGTAACCATCTTTAGAAGGAGAGAAGAGCAAGCAGCGTAAGACAGGAAGAGAGAAGAGTCGAGGTAGAGCGGAGATGAACAGATCATCCATAACGGAGGGTGGTTTCCCGTAGAATGGTGAGGTGGTCATGGAGCATGGGTCAAGGCAGTTAATTGGGGCAAGTCGGTCCGAGGAGGAACATTTGTTTTGGTTCAGGCACAAAGCATGAATGGGTGGAGGGCGGGGAGACAGGATTGCAGGAGAGAAAGGGCCAACCAATCACAGAGGAGTCAGGAGAGGAGAGAAGAGGAGAGGGAAGAGGAGAGGAGGGGTTGGAAGCAGCGTGGGATAAAAGAAAAAAAAAAAAGTTGGAAGGGGGGGGACAAAAATAATATACAGGTCAGTACATAGGAAATGCAGGAGTTTGGTCAGAAAATGGCAGGGTTCTCTTTTTCTTTTGCTTCCCCCGACTATGTTTAACAGAGCCAAACGTAGTCACCCGAGACCGAGCGTGGGCAGGGCACATTTACTCAGACTAACTGTAGCACAGAAATGCTGTGAGAAGGACAAAGCATGCAGAGCGTGTGGAAGGCTTTGGTATGAGAGAGTGTTAAGGGAAAAAATAACAAACAAACAAAACATCAGCCTATAGCTGTAAAGGGGCGGGGCCATGCAGCGGGTAGGCATGAAAACCACCTTGCAGAGTTATGGCATCAATAGAGAGCACGTCATGTCGAAAACTCCACAAACCCACAAGTGTTTGGGAAAACAAAAACCATGATGGGGAAATTACTGGGACACTTCAAAAAGACAGAGAAATCAAAGTGAGAGAGAGTGTGAGAGAAATGAGAGAGACGGGTGGGGCTACCATGTTTCATACCAACTTTGAATAGCTTAGAGAGAGGCAGTGGAGCATCAGGAGAGGAAGAGAGAGATACAGCTTAGAGAGAAAAGACAGTTAGATATTACTTCCAGACAGAGCGCTTGTGAAAAGGTGCGAGGGAAAGAGAGAGAGAGAGAGCCAGAGAGAGGGGAGAGGGGGAGATAAAGAGAGAGGAGAGACAGTGATCAAAATTTGCACAGAGGAGAGACTGCAGTGAGACCCTCCATTTTGACGAAAACCTTACTGAGAATGCTTTCAGTATATTTCTGTAAGTATAAATGTCACAATAGAGAACAAAGAGCTACAGGTTTTAATTCATTACTAGTCACTATCAATTCACTACTAACCGCAAATATACTGAAATAACATTGAACATAATATATGAAATACACTGAGGATGGAAATGAGACACCGGTCAACCTTGAAGTCATGTCAAGACAAGTCACCTGCTCAGTGTTCATTGTGTGTGACTGAATACATCATTCTCAATCTAATGCACATTAGAAAAGTGACTGAAATGACTTTGAAATCAACTTCAAAACATCCAGCAAAAGAGCAAAGTTAACATGGGAATGTGATTACAATGTTTTGGGGATGAAGGAAGCTCTGATGATGTAGGCTATTTAGTAGGGTTGGGTACTGGCACTGATTTTTTTTTTTTCATAAAGTGTACTGTGACAAACACACACCGGGTTCACCCAAAAAATTGATTGTCATCGTTTACTCAGTCTTGTGTTGTTTTTATTTCAGATTAAATTTAGGCTTTTATTCACATATAAACATTGATCACCGCACATAGAGCAAATATGGTAAACACAGAAGCTCAACCATGCCTGCTTGACAAGTGAGAATCAATGAGGTTTGTTCTGGCACATGAAGCAAGCAAGGTTGAGTTTTTATGTGTAGGTAAGCTGACTAAAGATTGAAAAAAAGGCCTAAATGAAATCTGTTAATCATATACAGCTGGAGTTCACCAAAAAAAAAAAACCTAGACATCACACCTGCCGACTTTGTCAGTGGTTACAGGAAAACATTGGGCACCATACACTAAACGATTGAGGATCATACACTGCCAAGCGTTCAAGACATTCTAAAGCAAAAACAGACAGTGTCTGTGCCCATCATACACTATGTGGTTTCTGTGAAATCTGACTGCCTAAAATCAGTACATTGGTTCTGACTTTCCACAACTAGTGTTGGAGCGTCCAGGCTATAAATTGGGTCAAAAAGTTGTGTAGTATTTTCCAGCTTAAGCACGATCTTGCACCTTCAGAAGTAGGGCTGCACGATCAATCGAAATTAAATTGCAAAGGCAATAAATCCCGATTAGGCAGAAGCTGCGATTGTCATGCGTATCTTTCAGTGAAGCAATGTTCTGTTATCAGAAGTAAATCTCATCCGAAGGCCAGAGGGCGCTCTCACGCAGAAACTCCAAATATGCCTCGCAGAAGAAATCCAGGAAATGCATATTGCTGCAGCTGAATAAACAGAAGATTTAACTGCTTTCATTGATTCAACGTGACTAATAAACAAACGGCTATGACAATACATGGTTTATCTGAGTTCGTCTAATTATAAATTTTATTATAATAAAGTATATAATCATGCAATGCTAATCGACAGCCTCTATCACAGCTATGAAATATTGCGTGCCTTATTCTGTTTAAGAAGCCACATCATCTCACAGAAGGATTTATTTCAAAAACTCGACTGACGTAATGAAGCGAGTTTGGAGTAAAAATGTTATTAAATGTCGTATTTTCACGTGCTTTCAGATGGAGCAGCATTTACTGCACAGAGCCGTAGTTCACTGAGAAGCTATGCAAACAGCTTTCATAATTGCAGAACAATATCTTCGATTTCATTATCATGCAATTATATCGTCCGCGATTATGAACGCGATTTTGCATAGCTTGTCAGTGAACTTCGGCTCTGTGTAGTAAATGCTGCTCCATCTGAAAGCAGATGATGGAGATTTACTATTAAATCACAGAACCGGCTTTACAAGATGCGCATGACTATCGCACTCGATTAATCGTGCAGCCCTATTCAGAAGACTTGCATTAAACCGCTTATTGACAAGTGAATGTTTTGACTGTGTGGACTTTCAATGGATGGACAAAAATGAAGAGAGAATCATTAAAAATGTCTTCATTTGTGTGCTGAAAATGAACAAGTCTTTTTTGGTTTTCTGTTTTTGGACTGACATTAGGGTGAGTAAACGATGACAGAATTTCCATTTCTTGGTGAACTAACGCTTTCATTTTCACGCTTGTATATTATGTAATATTTTGAGCCATTACAGCTTAATAAAGCAAATATAATGCAATTGCAAGCTTTGAAATGACGAATAAATTTAAATGGTAACACTTTAAAATAAGGTTCATTAGTTAACATTAGTTAACAACATTAGTAAACAAACTAAGAATGAACAATACTTCTACAGCATTTATTAATCTTAGTTAATGTTAATTTCAGCATTTACTAATGCATTATTAAAATCACAAGTTGTGTTTGTTAACATTAGTTAATGCACTGTGAACTAACATGAATAAACAATGAACAACTGTATTTTCATTAACTAACATTAACAAAGATTAATAAATAGTGTAATAAATGCATTGTTCATTGTTTGTTCATGTTAGTTAATACATTAACTAATATTAACAAATGACACCTTATTGTGTTACCATTTAAATAATGAAAGCACATATGTGGGGCAACTGTTGAGGTTTAAAATTTTTTACTAAAAATAGGCATGCATTAAAATGCTCTTGTGGTTTTTAAAATTATATTAGTTCTTGCAATTGATGATAAAGATTCATTTTAAAATTTTGTGTTTTTATACAGCTCTAGTATTTATTGAAAAAAAAAATGAAAAGGCTTATGACATCAAGAATCTTTCTTCATGTTGTACTCTCACAACACAACAATGTTTCATGTATGTTAACACTGCTCTGCTGCTAAATGTCATGAAGGTTAAGGCCCCTCAAACTCAAAAATGATCTTTAACACATGAGGACTGAACATATAAAACCTGAGACATACAGTGTACTGGTGACCTGATTGACATAATGAAAAGACTGAACATAGAGAGCAGGGATATATGTGTGTGTGTGTGTGTGTGTGTGTGTGTGTGTGTGTGTGTGTGTGTGTGTGTGTGTGTGTGTGTGTGTGTGTGTA
>JAFVLL020018168.1:0-14648 GCA_021397915.2 Tor tambroides | reverse complement strand
TATTTTTGTGGCTTAATATTCACAGACACTTTCTATATCGCAGTTTGATTTAAGTGTACTGACCTACTTTTGATTTATTCATCCAAAATTTGGCAAATTACGTGACATTCCGTGTTAAACAGTAAATTCCATTTTTATGACTGGATTCCGCGATTCTGTCTGTGTTTTCCACATCACGGAAATCATATGCTGTGTCCCAATTCACCAACTTATACTATGCCCTACAAGCATGTACTCATTTTGTGAAGAAAAAGTATATACTTTTGAGTAGGCAAGCTTAGGGACATACTACTTCGTCATAACTGTCTTTAACAGACGCGCATCCTGTAACTGTTTAAACTGCCCTGTCAATCATCTTGTCACAGTAAACAAAATCCACATTTCATTTAATTTCCTACCATATTGGAGAGAAATGAAGAAGCACATCGCAGGTCTTTCATGCCGAGAACTCTCTTCATATGTTTGCATAATGATGCATTTAAAAGTTAAACGACCAAACGTATCATTATAAAAGTTCACAATGTTGCTGCAGATGAAATATAATGCGCATAACATTAAATAAATATTTTTAAATCAGGTTAGACATTATCACTGAAACCCCTTTCTCTGCCTGTCCGTTGGTTTCCCATATCCGCCATGTTTGTAGTTTAACACTTTTTATGCGTGTTTGTAGTTCTAATCGAATCCTCGTCCCACCGCGCAATGTGTTGTGGACAATATTAGCCATTAGAGTGTGCATTGATCTGTACTTCGAATTCTAACCGGAAGTAGCAGACCATCCGGGAATCTTTGGCATACTCTTTTCAACATACTATGATTCGGGACATACTAATTATATTTTCGAATACTATTTAGGACGGATAGAATGCGAATTGGGACGCAGCAATAGTGAACACAACAATGTGAACAGCTATAAAAAAAAATCACTAAGGCTCGCAGTGTGAACGTAGCCTTAGAGGCAGTCTCAGCCTCAGACGTCATGCCCACGGACTGCTGGCTGAACGTCTGATGCACATGGCGCACAAAAGTGCAAACACTTCAGGAGTTTCGAAGTCGTCGTCGGATTGGTTGAATTATACAGGATTTCCGGGAGACGCGTGTGTTGCGTTCTTTAACGTTCCACCTGGAAACAAAGATGCCGTGACGCCAAACCCCCTCACGAAAGAAGAAAGCCGTCGTGTTTACAACTGTTACGACAAACGCTTGTCACGATCAACTAAACGCTGGAATTTCAAAAGTATGTGAAATATTTAAAGTTCGCGGCATAGTATCTTTAAAATACGTCCAAGAGTTTTACACACCGGTCTGTTATTGTGGCAACATTTCCACACCCCGAAACGTGACGCTGAACAAAACAAACTGTGATTGGTTGTTTGACATGTCGGTCAAATGGCCTCATGGGCGGGCCTTGGCCAATGAAAGCTGCCATCTATTCCAGACCTTCAGCCGTCAGTCTGAAGCTCTGGCTACGCGAGACTACCCTAGAGGAAGCTCTGATGTCAGCCGGCCCTGCATGAGGTGACTTCATCGCTTGTGTTTGAGGTGGCAACCCCAAACAAAAACACCTCCGCCATGACATCAGCGTTGTTGCTGCACTGCTTGCGTTGCCATAGAGGCGATGCGCGAGACACATCTGTCGGCCGCGCTGGTGGCGGTGTGCTGTCTGCGCAGACCTGCCAGGAGTCACGTTCCACCTCTGCCTGTCTGGGCCTCGCGCCTGAAGCTCTACCCGCACGGCAGAACCAGGCTCAAACCTGCCTGCCTGTCTGTCTGTCTGCCTGCCTGGGGCCAGGGCTTATCAGTCCATCAGATCCTCCGTCTGTCTCCTGGCAGTCTGCCCCGCGTCCACATACTTCACTCCACAGCTCACGGCCAGACCCTCAGCGACACCCATCACAAATACTGTGTGAACAAATACTCTCGGTTTTTTTTTTTGCTCTCTATCATCAACGTCTCATAATCAAGCTCTCCATCAGGCCACACAGCTGGGCAATCACAGCATATCCGCTTACCATCTGATATCTGTCTCTCTCACAGCGGCGGCTTGCCTTACGTAAATCAATGTGAAAGCTCTGTGTTACATGTGCATGTCGAACATGTCTAACCTCAGCGACTGACAACATGTCCGGCTCACGTTACACTCCGAGAAATCAAAAGAAAATCCGACCTGTTTTTAGGGTCATTAGGCATTATGCACATAATATCAGATTCACCTGATTTTACCTGACGGGCAATTCTGAATTCCCAGCTCTTCATTTGGTGGTGTGTTTAATTCTACTGCGTACAGTATATTAAAACACTCGTCTGGTCTAGTCTGGACACGCAAGCTTCCCGTTTAACTGACTCAGGTTACTAACTGTGTTGTTGCACAACAGCTCAAGTTCACTGTTTCCCACACATCTGTAGTACGAGGATCATACGCTACGTTATTACAGCTCTGCTCTTCAGAAATAAGCATACACAGCCTGACAGTGTCAGAACTTGCACAATCACATAAGTCCACTGCTAATGTTTCTGTAAAATACGCTCAGATTGTTCTGGGATGTTTTGATTCGATCGTTCCTGAAGACTGTATGAACTTTCCTGACCTACAATTAGTTGTGACACCAGTCTCTCTCTCTTTCCGCCCTGGGGTCCATTCACTCTACGCTGCATTTACAGTTGATTTACTCACAGTGTGGAGGGTTGAAAACATCAGAAATTTTAGCGTAGCCAAAAGATGAAACAAAGAGTAGGGCACTATGATTTCCGCGATGTGGAAAATGCGGGCGATATCGTGGAATCCAGTCATAAAAATGGAATTTACTGCATAATGCGATATAGAAAGTGTCTGTGAATATTAAGCCATGCGTAGTTTTGTTTATTATACATACTGAAGCTTGCTGTATTTTCAGCTTCTGCCGCCTCAATATATGAGTGAACGCATGAACATGATCTCTAGAACTGCTCTGAGAGTCACTTCATGAGCATTTGACCATTTCGCTTGAGAAAAAACAATCATCACATCATATACAAACAGAAACTTAAAGGCATTCACAGCAACCTGTCAAAATAAAAGTTTGGTTTAACTTGACAGAAATATATTACCTCACGTAATTGTAGTACTACTACTACTAATAAAAATATTGTTAAAACATTTTTTTAAGGAATATTTACCAGAAAAATAATTTACCCGAATGTATTTACCAGAAAACTGTAAATACACAACAGTATTTCTGAAAAAAAATAAATAAATAATAATAATAATAATAATAATAATTAATTCTTTATTAAATCTAATTTATCTTTATAAAGACATGATATTGATTATTAAAATTTAATGAAACCATTCAAATGGAATCCAGAAAATTAATGGAAAACAGATTCACAGAATTTGGTAAACTGAATTTGAAAAAAGTAATAAAAAGTATTTCACAAGGCCTTAAAAATATAATTTACTTTTAATAAATCTCATGATTTCAATTAATTAGACATGTTTTTTGATTAATTTTTTTAATTTAACCATTAAAAGAGTCTAAAAAAAAAAATAAGTGGAAAAAAAACCGGAATCCAGAAAAAATAAAATTAAATGGAATTTGGGAAAAATAAAACGGATCCTAGGGATAGGCGATATATCTTGCGTGATATGCATGCGCATCTCGTCAGTAAAGCCGGTTCCTTGATTAGTGGTAAATCTCCATCACCTGTTTTCAAATGGAGCGGTATTTAATACACAGAGCCGTAGATCACTGACAAGCTACGCAATATCGCGTTCATTATTGAAGGCGATTCATCTGCAATAATGAACGCGATATTGCGTAGCTTGTCAGTGATCTACGGCTCTGTGTATTAAATACCGCTCCATTTGAAAACAGGTGATGGAGATTTACCGCTAATCAAGGAGCCGGCTTTACTGACGAGATGCGCATGCATATCGCGCAAGATATATCACCCATCCCTAACGGATCCCATAGGGCCCTAAAGGAGACACTGCAACACTGCTGTGGGAGAGACTCTTTTATTCCATACGTACACAGAATGATCATTTTCACTTTAAGGCTCACTATAATTTTCATAACTGCATTATTTTAATTAACTGATTATATTCAAAACCTGTAATACTCCAGAGCTTCATATAAATAAAGACAGCAGAATGCAAGCCACACACACTCATACAGTCAGTTACACCCCTCAATCGACTGCTGTACAATGAAACTAACATGACATACGTGTATATAAAGAATTAAAAAAAGCTTCTCCACCCTGCTAAACATCAACACACTAGCAGAACAGAGGCATATGGACGAGGGCCCGCTCCACAAAGGGTATGATTTCAATGATTTCATATCATTTCTGATGGTCCAATAGTTCAAAATAAGGCTCTTGTGAAGAGACACGCATAAACAAAAAGATGCAGTGCACAGAAAGCCAGAGTAAAATCCTAATGTACTGCTGCGTCTTTTCCAGTCAAAGCCGTTCTGAGAGAAAGCAACACCAACATGAACACATGCTCAAACACATGGACATGTCAGATACACTATAGTGTAAATCAGATCTCTACACACACGCCTGCTTCACACTAACCACATTTAACCTCACAAACTGTTTCTTACACCTCTTTCTGCCTTAGTGTAATCACTCACAGCACCCAATCATGTTATTAGAGGTGTTTGCTAAGATAACTATTGGTAACTGTGACTATGTGCTAAATATACTGCTTAACAAAACATCTTCAAAATTAAAATACATGTTGTTTAAACATTCAAATGCCAAACTATATTAGAAAATGTACTTCAGGGGGCAAGACAATGCATTTCCAGTTTTGAGTGAATGCAACGTATTTTTAAAATATAATTTGGACAAAATAATTATACATTTACATTGAAAAAAAGTATATTTATAAAATATATTAGAACACCAATATTAGCTATACATTCTTTGTATATTTATATTTTTTTGGAACAATCTGAAAATATATTATTAAATAAATACCCTATGATCATTAGCGGCGACTTTGGTTCGGACGAGCACTTGCAAGCAAGCACACAATAATCTAATAGCAGTTGTAATTCTGAAAGCCAGCCATAAGCAACTGATTATTCAGATTTTGTGAGTAAACAGGATGTGATTTCCTGCCATATCTGATGTGGGGTTTTGTCCCAGAGCACCAGTTTGGATCTCGTCAGACTTTAATAAAAGTACACGATTTCAACCGCCAATCCGTCTGGCATCATGCGACACGTTTCCTGATTTCCGGTGTGTGTGCATGTGTGTGACTCGGTCCTGATTTGATCTTTAGTGGCGGTGGATGTTTGAAATCATCTTCTCTCCTGCAGGCCGGTTGAACTCGATGTGCAGGAGGAGGACATGCTGGTGGAAGCGTGCTAATCACACACAGACACCACAGACCTGCAGGCGACTTCATTAAACCCACTCTGATTAACAACCAATAGAGAGCCTGTGGCGCAAACACGATAACATCAGCTTGATCCAAATCACCTACGATTTACTTGCTAATCTAAGAAGCAACTCAAAGTCCATTTTTTACTCTCTGTATTACTACACGTTGTTAAAAACAAAGCTTGCACACAGCCGATGCAGACAGTAAAGCACAGAGCGTTCCCAATACATTGTGACCCAAGGTAATGACCAAAGTGTTCATTCCAGCAGGAGCCAGGCACACAGGCTCAGTAAAGATCAGAGGGTCACGGGTCGGTCACAGAGACAGCTCTGAACGCAGCGTGACCCTCAGCAGGTGACAGTGAGAGCGAGATACGTGAGCGGTCGTCTCTCTGATAAGACCCCTGTCAATGACAGAGCGCCGGAAAGGAAAAGTGAGCCGGAGCCCCTCTGTCAGCTCTGTCCAACCTCAGCTGAAAGAAGCAACATCTAAGAGCTCCTGTTCACCAGGTTTGTGAACACAGCCAGTGCTAAAGGGCTTTTTAGATAGCCTTTTTCTATTATAAAATGGTTATTATGCTAAATACTCAGTTACGTACACAGTTAAATATTTTAATTAAGGACACTGAATTTTCACTAAGATCTCCTCATGAAAACTAAGGTTAATAGTTGGCTTCTTTAGATGCTGTGCAGTAATATACGCAGTGGCTTTGGCGAACCAGTGTTTCATAGGGATGTAACGATGAACCGCGAGCCGGTTGAAAATCAATTCAAATATGTGGCGATTCAAATCAGAACAAATCGCGATACAATTGGAGCAGGAGTTTATATGAATGTATCTCTGAGGGGAACTGACTGGCATTTTCTTTTCATCTTGCCTCTGAACGATGCATATTTAAGTAGAGTTTATAAGAGTTTACACTAAATCATTTCTGTTCATAAGCGCCACCTGCTGGCAGAGAGTGAATCTCATTCAGCTCGTCTGCTGTTTCGTTCAGATATGTTTTATGTAACATAGTTTCACAAAACTAACTGCTCATGCTGCATATATGCTGCATCGTTGTTTGGATCATGATTAAAATGCAGTGGTTGCCTCTCATTTTAAATGGAAAGAGCAGAGACAAAGCCTTAGTTTGTATATAAAGAGATTTCTTTATTTGTGTAACTTATTTGATTTGGGTTTTGTTTTAAAATTTCACTTTAGTTTTGTTATATTTCAATTTCACAAAGAAACGTGGAGCAATAGCCTAATAAACGGACACCTTTTCATTTACTATAATGTTTTCAATCTCATTGTTAAAAAAAATCGTGAGAAAATCGAATCGTGAAACCAAAATCATGAGTTGAGTGAATCGTTACATCCCTAGTGTTTCATGCCGAAAACGTTGACAAGAACGCCATGTTGACCAATCAGCATCCAGGAGTGCAACTATCTGCTATAGAAATGCATTATAACAATAAAAAAAAGTTAACAAATTGGCGCCGATAGCCTAGTGGGCAGTGCGCTTACATATAACGCTGTTGTGTTACAGGCATCCCGAGTTCGAATCCTGGGTCGAGGACCTTTCCTGACCCCACCCCCTCTCTCCCACTTCACTTCCTGTCTACTCTACACTATCCTATCCTATCTTAATAAAGTCAAAATGCCAAAAATGAATCTTTTAAAAAAGGAAATGGACACTTTTCACAAGATGGTGATGACGTGTTTAACGGTCATCAGCACTGGAAATCCTCGAAAGTTTTGAAAAAATTTATTTACATTTATAACACTATACTTTGTGTATTATATCACCTTCTGCATCAAATTACAAAACACTGGTTAACGCTAATGCGAGGGTGTTTCTAATGCAGCGTCTATGGGTAAATTTGACATTGTTCTCTCTTCTGACTGCCGTTATCAGTCTCACTCATTTCTTCCCCCCTTTTTTAAAGTCATGAAAACACTATCGTGGAGTTTTTCTTTTGCTTTTTGAGCAAATGGGAATGCAAAAAATATATTTGTGACCCTGGACCACAAAACCAGTCTTAAGTGTCGATTTTTTCGAAATTGAGATTTATACAAAATCTGAAACTGAATAAAAAAGCTTTCCATTGATGTATGGTTTGTTAGGATGGGACAATATTTGGCTGAGATACAACTATTTGAAAATCTGGAATCTGAGGGTGCAAAAAAATCTAAATATTGAGAAAATCTCCTTTAAAGTTGTCCAAATGAAGTTCTTAGCAATGCATATTACTAATCAAAAATTAAGTTTTATTATATTTACGGTAGGAAATTTACAAAATATCTTCATTGAACATGATCTTTACTTAATATCCTAATGATTTTTGGCATAAAAGAAAATGTATACAATGTATTTTTGACTATTGCTACAAATATACCCCAGCGACTTAAGACTGGTTTTGTGGTCCAGGGTCACATTTGTGCTACTCTCCCATTCACTGCTCTTCAAGTTAACCCAACTATTACGATGTCCGCTGCTGAGAAACACGAAAATATGAAAAAGGTCCTTGACGTATCATATCGTTAATCAAGCGAGAGCAGAATTTATAGCGCCTGCCTGTGGTCTAATAATGTTGTAACCTGTAACAAAACATTTTTACAATTTTTATTTCTGAATCATAAATCTTATACTACTAGTTTGGCTATGCAGTTTGTTCTGGAACAGAAAAGGCTAAGCCAGTAAAGCCCTCTCATCTGGAGTGTGTTTCCTGTTGGCTGGATGTCGAACACCCCGCTGGTAATCTCTTACATGCTTCTATCATTTTCAGATGACTGTACGCTTGAACACAAACATTAAACAACATAGAAGCAAGAGAGCGACCTTTCAGACTGACAGACTACAAAAGAAGACAAGAGGAGATGCCAAGTTCAAGCAAGTGGTCTGCAGAGATATGTGATCCCCTATCACACATGGAGCAATATTTCAGTTTCCCCAAAGCTGGCGCTTTCATTGTCATCAATCATCGATAGTCACCCAGATGAACCTTTGCATCTTGATTGTTTGAATGCATTCATAGATATATTAGTTACAGTAAAATGTAACCTGATGACTAATAAATTAAACTTAATAAAATTTTGATCAGTTTCTCATACAAAGTTATCGTATGTCTTCAAATTTCAATATGAAGGTCAGCAATGATAGACCCAAGTTCGAATCCCGTCTCGAGGTCCTTTGCCGATCCCAGTCCCTTCTACTGTTCTGTCCCAATGAGGCATAAAAAGCCCCCAAATATAACTTAAAAAAAAATATATCAATATGAAGATCTCATATTAATATTGTTGACTTTTATGATACTTTGCTTTTTGGAGCCTGAATTATCATTCACTTTCATTTGGCAAAGAACAGCTTGAACATGCTGCTGATTTTCTCCTTTTGTGTTCAACATAAAAAAAGGGGTTTAGAACTGTTCCTTTCATAAAAGTTGCAGCAGAGATGTTTTCATTAAACTGTAAAAGACTAGGCTATGTTATACAGGAAATATATTTCTGCCATACTTCAGATTGGGCCATGGCGTGGTTACATAACATGGCCACAACCGTCTTTCTTCACATAGATGATGAAAAACAAAAGGACATCTTGCACTGGACGCACAAGCTACGCCATGCTGTTTTACTGGGATTAGAAACAGCTTCTTCCATGGTGGGCTCCAATCCCACAAAACGCAAGCACATGGTTCCCATTGTGGTTTAAAGAAGACCAGGAGGGTTACGCTGCTGTTCCTGGCCTCATGGTGTGAAGTGAATACCTTCAGGTCCAGGGGACTACTAAGGTCCAGGGGAACGAGGTCAGGAGGGACAGCAGAGCTGCTCGGAGGCAGCAGACATGCTCCTGTGTTGATGGAGTGGCCTGACACAAACAGTCGGAAGGTGAGGGGATATGAAACGGCGTTGAAATGCAGCGGATTTGGGTTTTCAGAGCCCACCTGACATTGCTGAGACACCAGAGAAGGGAATACCTTTGAAGAGGGTATTATGGAGAAACGGGAGAAAGTTAAAGATGACAGGAGGACTGCTGAAGGAGAGCGGGATGGTGGGAAATGAGAAGACCGAGGGCGGGGTGAGTGTGTGTAAACACTTGTAAAACGGTTGGCTGTTTTCTTTGACAAACACACACACAACAGCACAGCAGGTAAAGGGTTTAGTCACTCAGGCAGATGGTTCAGAGTTCTTCAGGACTGATTCTTGTGTTCTCGGGACAAAGGCGGCACAATGTTTGACTGCCCGAGTCATATGGCAGCAACAATTACAGGGAAGGTTTTAAAAGTTCACAGAATGGGGTCTCCTATAAGGACATGCACAGTGAAGCATATCTAGTCCCATTCAGTAAACCAATTAAATTCCCCCAGAACCCCAGAGAGACCGACTAACTGTGCCATGCATTCAGTGTCTAGGTGAGCTACGGAAATTTACCGACATGAAGTAAAAATTACACTCGGCATCTGCAAAGAGGCCATTTATCTACAATGTTGTGAAGGTTACTTTGGAAATTAAATAGGTTACAGATTACAAGTCACCCTATTTTAAAATGTAACAAGTAGTGTAACTATTTCAACTACTTTAAAGTAATGTGACTGGTTACATTTGATTACTTTTCTAAATCTCTAATGGGTTACACTTTATTTTAAGGTGTCCTTGTTACAGTGTAATTATACATTTAAGTACTGAATAAGGTAACGCTTTATTTCGATAGTCCACTTTAGACATTCTACTAACAGTAAGTAACTTTGTAACTACATGTCAACTAGCAGTCATTAGAGTATTAGTAGACTGTCTGCTTAATATCTTCTAACACTTTATTTTGATGGGTCCACAACATACAACATACTGACTATGAGAAACTTCGCAAGTATATGTCAACTTATTCTACTAACCCTAAACCTAACCTAACAGTCCACTCTGAGAGTTAGTAGACATGTAGTTGCAGATTAATGAGACTTAGTTGACATGTAGTTGACATGTAATTACAAAGTTACTTATAGTTAGTAGAATGTCTAATGTGGACTATCAAAATAAAGTGTAACCCTGAATAATATTAATTAACTACATGTACTTACTATATGGTTAGGGTTAGGATTCGGGTCTTGGCTTAGTGTTACTTGCGTGTAATTATGCATTAAAATAAAGTGACACCCTCTAATGTTTTCAACTGTTAATCATTTTCAAATATGTAAAATAGGCAGGGTTAACCTTACTGTAGTACACAACACTGATTACCGTCAGACTTATGAAATCCTTCATCGCTTGAATTAAGGTTATAATAATTTAATTTTAAAGCCCAGCCACCACAAAATCAGACTTTAGCACCTCTTTTATCATTCTGAGGTTAAAATCTTAAGATCTAGTTTAATAGCTGTGATACTGTTTTGAAATCAAATCTTTGCCTAGCTATGACAGGAAACACTGGCATCTAAAAATGCCTTGGAAAAAAAACTGATAATCCTAAAAAACAAAGCATATACATGCACCCAAATAAGAAATAAAACAGTTATTAAATAAGCATGTCCTAAACTGCTGAAACATTGGTGTCTCATATTTTAGAGCAGTCAATGCAATTTAGAAAAGAAATCAAATCTGTATGAATGTGAAAATATTCAGATGCAACCCCCTTTGTAATTGTCATTTTCACAAGTAACTGTAATTTAATTACACATTTTTCTCAGTAACTGTAACAGATTACAGTTACATTTATTTTGTAACTACATTACGTAATTCCGTTACTAGCTACTCCCCAACATCTGTAACATGTTATTTGAGGACAGATTCTAAAGCAAGCTACATTATTACAGGTCATTCAGAAGGTTAACCTCGAGCCAAATTATTAACCTAGACTTCAACACACAACTCATCCCAAGTTGTTTGTGCTACAGACGTGAATGACACAAAGATATAGCCTGTTGACAAGAAGTGCAGTTGATAAAATGAGTGAAAAGCATCCCAGTGACTTAAGTTGAAGACGGGACCAGAGCCATATATTAAAGAGACCTTAGGGTGGGCACTTTTGACCACCCATAACACCATAGCAACATGCTAACACTCAAAACACCCTAATAACTGCATAGCAATGTCCTGGAAACCATATACAACACCATAGTATTATTGAGGCAAGTGTTATGGGCAATTGCCATTTACATTTTCTCCAGGAAATGCCAAAATCTCTCATGGACCTCTCTCTTTCTTCTGGTGGAGATGTTTTAATTGACATTTTGGGCTTAAAGGTCAAGCAGGAGGCAGCCCCGTTCTGACCTTGTGTTTCCAGAGGTCACATAGGTCACTTGACCCCCACCAGCACTCGGTTACGTCTATTGACCATTTCCGTTCATTACTGCCCTCTTTCTCCCCTTTTCCGCCGAGCGTGATGTCATGTTTTCCCCTTAGATAGGAGAGAGTAGGAGGCAATGGCTTTAATTAAATGCCTCCTGAAGGGCTTCTGCTATTTTCCGTTCAAGAAGCGCTTACATAAAACTTGAGTCATTAAGCCCCAACACTCTTCCAACCACTGAACCGTGTTCTGAGAGGCTGGTCGAGCACCAGGAGCACCTCACGAGTGTCTTTGGCAGTCCACTTAGCAATGCTGGATCAGCAGTTTTCTCTCGACAGTCATACTGATGATTACTGTACTCCCATCTTCAAATCCCACACAAACACCCTGTTTCTTCCAACGAGGGTCAGTCAAAAGAGATGATTTGGCTTTAGTCCCAGCAAGGACTTAATCTGACCAAATGTCACCCGTAAACAAGTGATTCAAAGGTCTGGTTTAGGCGGTACGATATCCCCCCCAGGCCAACAAGCAACTACATCAGTGTCTGCTTCCAATTTGTCCTGTTTATCATTGCGAATGGAGTCAGCCACTCTTAGTCCTTGTCAGAAAAATAAACCTTGGCCACACTTAGAGCATATCGCTCCAAAACACTTAGCTTTCATAAACACTACTAAGCTTTATCCAGGTCTTGTCTGCATGTCTGAGGACAGATCATAAAACCATGGAGTAGATATTATGAATAAACACTGCGGGGCGAATTCTAAACTTTTAGCAACTAAACCCTATGTTTTATTTACAAACCACTCGTAGACCAATTTAACCGAGCACTTTGTGAAGTCATTAGGACTTCTTTCGATAGAATAAGCCAGGTTGATGAACATCAGTAACATGTGCCAGTCACGTGTATCATGGTGCTATTACTGCCAAAGGCAAGCTCTTAAGTCCAGTCTTATTTAAAATGGATGTTTGTGTACATTTTTTAGTGATTATGGAGAAGAGCATTATAACAGACATTCTGTTGACTAAGTAACTTTGCAACTATGGCTGCATTTACACTGGCACCAAAAATCAGATTTTTTGCTCACCTCTAACACAGATCGGAATTTGTTCCACACGTGTAAACACAAAAATCTGCACGAGATACGATTTTTTTCGCATTTGATCTGGGCCACTTCCAAATGTGGATTTCAGTCGGATACATATCCGATATCTGGACATCTGACCTACTTCTAAACACACATATCCGATTCCCTTCTGAACTCCGAGCCACCACAATGCGAGGGCGACACGTTTGCCCACAAAGACAGCGTTTTATGCTGTACATGTGCTTGCATTTTATTGAGGCGGGAACATTGTGTAAAAAAACTGCGCAAAATTCTGGAGCTGGTTTTCAACCCATCCCGTGAAATTTATAAATACAATAGCTTCGCTACTAAAACCTACATTATATTTCTCAGCAATGAGGTGATAAGCAATGAGCAGTAAGGTTTTTGTAATTAAACTAACAAGCTTCACTATTAGGCTACTCACAAATTCTCTCTCTCGTTAATTCATTCAAATAAATATAATCTTACTGTGCTCATTTATTTCACTTCAGAATGAAAATTAACATTACTTTCCGGCCTTTAGTCAGATTTTGTGCTGCAAAACATTCATGACAGCTGTTGTCCACGCTGACAAATAATAGTTTCCACTCAACGTACTCAAAAACCTGAGGGGCCTACTACCATGTGCATAGTAAAGAGATCACTGATGGGTGGGAATTAATGTAAACACATCGAATACCAGTCGTGTCTAAAGTGAATGTAAACAGGCGGGCCAAAAAAATCAGATACGGTCAAATAATCGGATCTGTGCATTAAGACATGTCAACTAATTCTCATTAGAGTACTGGCAGACTGTTAGGTTTACGGTTAAGGTTAGCAGAATAAATTGACATGTAGTTGCAAAGTTATGCATAGTTAGTAGAATGTCTAAAAGGGGCCATCAAAATAAAGTGTTACTGTGTTCAAATCTAATTTCGTAGACACATTCGAGCATTAAAATAATGCAGACAGCATGTACGAACAAACCACGCTACCAGCAGGTGCAAGTGATTGAGAGCGAATTCCCTCCTCACTGTTAGGGCCTCTTCGCCGTGGGGTTTAATCACAGGACGATGAAGTGTCCCGATGATCAAGTAATTAAAAGGGTGCATCTTCACAAAGCCACACAGATCAAAAGAAGACTTCTGCTCAACGTGGGATAACGTGATTTCTATAGAAAGACCAGCGCAGCAACATTCTTCTGAGACTTTGCGCATTGGGTGTCCCCATGTCCAGCAAAAATGCTTGGACTGACAAGGCTTAAGTGATGTCTCAAACAGCTGAGGGGGTCTGGATATGTTCGAGCGGGCAAGCCGAGAGCCGGCTAACGCTAATCCATCCTTTCTCTTCTCCTGAGTTTTCCTAGGGTGTGTAAAAGCTGAGGCTGACACTTTTTCCTCTGGTTGCCCTTATGGCCGTCTTTGAGGAGGGACAATACCCGACCAGCTGAGCTTTGAGAGCAACTCGGTCCTGTGGAAGTCTAGGTGCAGACAAAGGCCACGTGTGGAGAGGCCGAGAGACTGGAGCCATCGGCCATGAGGAGTTGTTTTAATGCGAGCTGACTGTCTGTACCTCCTCCTCCTCCTATCTGTCCTTCTTAATCCTCAACTTCATGAAAGCCCCACACGCCAGAGCTGACTGCCAAAACCTCAGCCAACTTTTGTAGGAAACAAAAAAGCAAAAGTTGCCGAGGTCACAGCAGGCCTGGACCACCTGCTCAGAGAACTCAATTGCACTCGGCAACAGTGAAAGAAAGTAAGTTGCGGTCGCTCTTATGATCCTGCCGTACAAAGGAACAAATTGCGTTCCTCGGGCCTGTCCTCCGTGGGTCAGGAATCAGGGTGAGAGCCTGTGATTGGCGCTCTCAGGAAGTCTATTTGTTTGGCGAGCATGTATGTAGCCCGAGTTCCATTCATATCTC
>JAFVLL020018167.1:0-18519 GCA_021397915.2 Tor tambroides | reverse complement strand
AAACAAAAAACAAGAACAGCCTTTCAAAAATTTTCATCAAATGTAATGGCGACTGAGGTGAGCAGTTAAACTGAATAGGTAAAATAATGTAATAGTTACCAAACTAGTACAAAAATTGCCTTAGGCTACTGTTGTAGGTAATGCTGCCTTTCAAAAAATCTTCCTTATAGTTAACTTAATGCTGGTTACGATTATGGGAAATAATAGCAAATTACTATTAAAGAAGCATTACCATTGGGATATTATGAGATTGACAGTGAACTTGACCTTCAGCCTCCACATTGCTTCATATTTCATCCCCTTCCTTCAATCTGAGTCCCAGTGGTTTATGGGAAGGGGAGCAGCCCTCCACAATCGACTGTATTCTGGTATGGAATGACCACTTTTCATAATCTAAGGCCTGTTTTGATACGATACAATGACTATAAAATATTAATAATATTTTGCACTACAACTACAGAGTACAAAACATAAAAATAAAAACACTTTTGGATCCCTGAATGAATTGTTCGGCATACAAAGGAACATACAGACACTCCCCTGTTCTAAGACAGTGGTCAGACAAAGGCCGGTGTTATTGATTGAGATTGTGTTCTGATAGCCTCTCTCAGCCTGCGGTCACACCCTCTCTGTGTTCTTCAGACGCTCTGAAACGCCAGCGATCAATACAAGCCTCACGCTGCCGCCAGCCGCTGCTTATTCTCTAACCTGGGGCTTCCTTTGTTGTTTATTTTTCCGTTCCGGCTCAATGAAACAGATCTGAACTTTAATAAATATCATCTTGTGTGCAGTGAAGGGTACATGGAAAGGCGTGGCGTGTAAAGTGGCGGAGATTAAAACGTCTCGGCCCTTTAAATGTGTGTGATGTCTATTGGTGAGTCATAATGGTTTTGTTTAAAGACTCCAGGATCTGTAGCTTATCTAAATACACATGCACATGCACATGAATGAAATTAAAATTTTAAAAGCTAAAAGGTGTCATTTTTCTTCCTCACTTATAGGCCACATACACACTATGGCTAAATTTGGTTGTCACTTCTCCTTTTAGTGCTTAATCCTGTTCTGTACACACACAGTTAGTTCAAAACTGAACTGACTCCCAAAAAATGTAGGTAGTGACAACCGCATTAATCACAGTGTGAATGGAACCAAACTGAACAAATTGTTCTTAATAAAGTATTTAAATGCACATAAAAGTTGTGTCTTCTCTGTGTGTGCGGTGGAAGAAATCACAGTGTACATTTTGGAAGTGTTGCCAGGTCTTGCTAGAAAAAAAAAATACAAAAAACAAATAAGAACAATCCCATAATTAACTGAAATCCAAATGCGTTATCTTGGAAATAAGCTACATACCAAATTATTGCAATCTGCACTTGCCCCAAGCCCAAAGACACTTAATAAGCGTAACTTGGACATGGCAACCCTACAAGAGAATACTCTGTGAAGTATCCTTCTAAACACAGTGGTTTAGTTAAAATTACCAAATTACTTTGGTTGCTGTAATGCTGCATACACACACAAAACTGTAATTTAGGGTATTCACTCCTCTATTTAAATGCAGTTGTCACTCCATAAACTTTACAGTGTGCGTGTGGCCTAATGTACTGTAAATTCACTTCTTCATGACCAATTTTCAGTGCTAACTTAGTTCTGTGGATTTTCAACTAGGTTCAATATAAGTTCACCACTCCATTGTTCAATAACAGCCTCTTTGCAAAGCCTGCTGTCTATCAAGTACACAAAACAAATATTTTTGGAGGTTAGTTTTAATATGTTGGTCTTGAAAGTGTGCTTTCATAGAATGATAAACTTTTTAATATGAAAAGACCACCGAAAAATGATTTTCTCATAATGTGACAATAAAAACTCTTCCACGCTCCCCTCTTACATGTTCTGGGTTATATGCATGTTTTGTTCTATTCACAGTCTTTTAATAAGGCTTTGACCCTGGTATCAAAATGAATTCATGGTATCAAAATGAATGAATGTACTTACTGATGCTAATTCTTTTTGATTTGATCATGTACATATTTTAAAACGACTATGCATGCATTTTTCTCAAGCTCAATGACCATTTCTTATTCCTTAAATGGTCTGTTATTCAGCTGAAAGAAAAAGACTTGTAAAACTCTTAAGGACTTCTCTGAATGCAATGGAAATCTGAAGTATCTCACATTCCTGTCTGGTTGTCTACCCTTCAGGCTTTCTTTCTTCCCATTCTCTGTTATTTCTCATCTTAGGATCAATGGTTTCTACTATTCACACCTGCTCTGAAGTCCTGCCTCTGCATATCTCTTTTCAATGCTCTACAAATGATTTATTAGAAGACAAGCAACGATGAGAAATGCATTATATTCTAATTTATACATTATTATACCAAACCAACTAAAAACTGTTTTTTTTCTTTGCTTTAAATAATAATAATAAAAAATACTATTGTACTATAACATAATAATACATGTATTTGAATAAATGCTTTTATTTTATAGTGCAATTGTAAAATTACAGTACAAATATTACAACTTAATTTCTTCATTTTCAAACATTAAACTTTTATGTTGGCACTGATGCGCGTAAATGAACACAGTGCCACGCTTCACTCTGAAACCCACAGCACATATTTTTAATTTAAATTGCAGCCTTCACAATATTGATTTTATTTTGAAATATCACTTGGCCATATACCTCATTGGTAGCGGCCAGATTAAGTTTAAACCAGTTACAAGAAGTCACACGCACCATATCCCAAAACCAAAGCAGATTCAGCAGATTTTCTGAAGTCAAATATAAAAGCTCTGGTGTGAATACACACTCTGCAACCATCCGACCTGCAAACCTCACAAGCACTGAGCCAAAATCAGTCCAGCAAATAATAGACACCAAGCACACAGATCCCCTCATAAGTCACCTTTCTGAAAGGGGGATTGTCGACAAAGTACTGGTGATGTTGTACTGGGAGTCTGAGGAAAGTTTAGTGCAAGTAATGATAGGGATTAGAGTTGGTCTTATCAATCTCGACCCCATTAGACTTGACTGTCTTCTCTTGGATGTCTTCCTCTGAAACAAAGGCCAGCATCTGGAGCGGCTATCAGAGAACTCCCACCAGCTATCTGTAACAGATCGATACGTGCAACTCCCACACACCCGCTGAGTGTTGGCTGACATACAGAAATCACACATAAACACACACATACACACACACACACACACACACACACACACACACACACATACACACACACACACGCACACACACACATATACACACAACCCTGCCAGGGCTACAAAACAGAGCATCAAAGCTCCATCTCATGGAAGATTTCCGACGGGACGTCTTATTTAAGCTTTCATGTCCGATTATGTAATACAGTGATGTATTTGTAATCATGGGCAAAGAGAACAGCAGCGTATGAAAGCAGGCACTTGTATACATTAGGGTTAATGAAAAACAGTACTGTTACCTGCAGTTCCTGAGGTTGCATTTGCATTTCAGTTATACTGGCAGATGCTCTTACTTACATGAAAGCATGCACTGCATACTGAACATTTTCAATGCAGGTTGTACAGGACAGTATAATTGAGTAACTAGTCTAAGCTTTAGATGGCACACCTACAAACCACCCACAGTGATTGGTTGGCGTCATACAATGTATTTTTCAATAGCGAGATCAGCTGTTTGTGAAACAGTGTTGCCTTTCTGCTAACAAGCCACTTTGCGCAATGAAAAAACAGCAAATGGTTGTCTTGTTGTCTTACTGCAACTGCAGTTTTACAGCCAGGCAAGCTCAGGAAGTAATGTAGAGTCTGAAAGTTCATTTTAGCAAATTTGTTTAGTTAAATAGGTTTTTGGATTCACAGAAGTGCCTTTTCAATTTTAGCAATTGAATTTAATTAACAGCAAATTAATATGCCCAAGTTTAGTCTTCTCACCCTAATGGAGATTGTTCTGTTTTGCAGAAAAATACTGTTCTGATTTAACAATATCAGCGAAATTATTTTTTTATACTACTAGAACAATTACAATGAGCAAAATTAGATATTATACTTGTCATAGAATATTAAATTAAAAATATCTTGAATTAACTTTATTTTTTCTTATTCCATTGGCCATTTTATTGCTTAGACTTGATTAAATGAATGAATGGATGAATGAATGAATAAATATGGTCAAAAACAAGATATGCTTTCCTAAAAACTAGTAGTATCTTACACCGTTTAAAATGATCTGGTAAAATTTGTTTTGATGATGTTTAGACATTTTTACAGGAAAACACACACACACACACACACACACAAAATTAAATAAAATTAATAAAAAGTAATGATTACAATAAATAAATACATAAATACACACATAAATAACACTGTACAGGCTCTGGAATACCTGTGCGCTAATGAATTATGTAAGGAATATTAAACATGAGCATACATATGCCATTATTAGTAATGCTACTCATGGGTAACAAACATGCGTTACAGACCTATATAAAATTAACTTGAAAAAGCTGTCTCTTGTACAGCAACTCCTTAAAACTGTATTAGCCAAGGTCAAAACACATACTTGCTGCCACAATAAATAAATACATACATACATACATAAAAGCATTATGCAATGTAAACTTCATCCAGTCCAAACAGTGCTAAATTGAGGGCAGACAGACTAAAAAAGACATCATGAAAGATGATGAAAGATCTTCCTAGCCACCAAGAATTTAGTTTAAATGTTGAATCATCTAAAACTAAACAAACATTCTCTTTTTCTCTCCTCTATTTATTTCTGCTTTCTTCTTCACCAACATCTTCTCACCCTCAACTGCCCAAACTCACATGGGCTTTGCATGAAAAATCTCTCTCATTAGATTCAAACCAACTTGTCAGAGTGCAGTAATGCAATGTTCTGCGCTCCCTCGGGACGTTCTAAATTCAGCTGTGTGTGTCTGCTTGTTTGTGGTGGGCCAGGTGTCTAAAGGGGATTTATCCACCGTTAAATGCGAAATGCTTTGAGAAAGATGATTTACATATCAATTAAGCATTAACGACAGGTCATTTGGCTTCCCGCATAACATTGTACACACATTTTAGATCTCTGGAGGATGATGCCAGACCCTTTCAATGTTGTATACACACACACACACACTTTCTCAGTGTCCGGCTGCACGCATGCACACTCCTGCTCATTAATCACAACGGTGGGCAAGTGTGACAGGTGAGCAGAAGGTGCGACACAGCCTCACCTCTCTCCTTGCTCCGCAGGAATATAAACATCCTGCGGCAGAGCTATCCCGACTCATTCTGACCCACCATCCCTCTCTCTTTCATCTCCTGCCTTCTTCTTGCAATGTGGTCACATTTCTGTTTTGAGCTTCCATACATGTGTCGTATTCCTTCCATCTTACTTTACCCACATCCTGCTCGCTCATTATGACATGCAGTGCTACCTACATTACTACATATAACTGGGCTTGTGCTTTGTACCTGTACATAGTATAAAAAAATTGGTCAGGTATTTTAAAAATGAACTGGTCAAAAATATACACTGAACAAAATTATAAACACAACACTTTTTTTTTGCCCCCATTTTTCATGAGCTGAACTCAAAGATCTAAGACTTTTTCTATTTACACAAAAGGCCTATTTCTTTCAAATATTGTTCACAAATCTGTCTAAATCTGTGTTAATGAGCACTTCTCCTTTGCCGAGATAATCCATCCACCTCACAGGTGAGGCATATAAAGATGCTGATTAGACAGCATGATTATTGCACAGGTGTGCCTTAGGCTGGCCACAATAAAAGGCCACTCTAAAATGTGCAGTTTTATCACACAGCACAATGCCACAGATGTCGCAAGTTTTGAGGGAGCGTGCAGTTGGCATGCTGACTGCAGGAATGTCCACCAGAGCTGTTGCCCGTGAATTGAATGTTCATTTCTCTACCATAAGCCGTCTCCAAAGGCGTTTCAGAGAATTTGGCAGTACATCCAACCGGCCTCACAACCACAGACCACGTGTAACCACACCAGCCCAGGACCTCCACATCCAGCATCTTCACCTCCAAGATCGTCTGAGACCAGCCACCCGGACAGCTGCTGCAACAATCGGTTTGCATAACCAAAGAATTTCTGCACAAACTGTCAGAAACCGTCTCAGGGAAGCTCATCTGCATGCTCGTCGTCCTCATCGGGGTCTCGACCTGACTGCAGTTCGTCGTCGTAACCGACTTGAGTGGGCAAATGCTCACATTCGATGGCGTCTGGCACTTTGGAGAGGTGTTCTCTTCACGGATGAATCCCGGTTTTCACTGTACAGGGCAGATGGCAGACAGCGTGTATGGCGTCGTGTGGGTGAGCGGTTTGCTGATGTCAACGTTGTGGATCGAGTGGCCCATGGTGGCGGTGGGGTTATGGTATGGGCAGGCGTATGTTATGGACAACGAACACAGGTGCATTTTATTGATGGCATTTTGAATGCACAGAGATACCGTGACGAGATCCTGAGGCCCATTGTTGTGCCATTCATCCACGACCATCACCTCATGTTGCAGCATGATAATGCACGGCCCCATGTTGCAAGGATCTGTACACAATTCCTGGAAGCTGAAAACATCCCAGTTCTTGCATGGCCAGCATACTCACCGGACATGTCACCCATTGAGCATGTTTGGGATGCTCTGGATCGGCGTATATGACAGCGTGTTCCAGTTCCTGCCAATATCCAGCAACTTCGCACAGCCATTGAAGAGGAGTGGACCAACATTCCACAGGCCACAATCAACAACCTGATCAACTCTATGCGAAGGAGATGTGTAGCACTACGTGAGGCAAATGGTGGTCACACCAGATACTGACTGGTTTTCGGACCCCCCCCAATACAGTAAAACTGCACATTTTAGAGTGACCTTTTATTGTGGCCAGCCTAAGGCACACCTGTGCAATAATCATGCTGTCTAATCAGCATCTTGATATGCCACACCTGTGAGGTGGATGGATTATCTCGGCAAAGGAGAAGTGCTCACTAACACAGATTTAGACAGATTTGTGAACAATATTTGAGAGAAATAGGCCTTTTGTGTACATAGAAAAAGTCTTAGATCTTTGAGTTCAGCTCATGAAAAATGGGGGCAAAAACAAAAGTGTTACGTTTATAATTTTGTTCAGTATATTAAAGGAACAGTTCACCCAAAAAAATTGCAGAAAACGTACTCACCCTCAGGCCATTCGTTATAGAGGAGTTTGTTTCTTCAAAACGCCTTAATGATGGGTTTGTTTCTTACAAACGCGCATGTTTTTATTTCATAAGATGCTAATTGATGAACTGGAGTTGTGTGGATTACGTGTGATGTTTTTATCAGCTGTTTGGACTCTCATTCTGATGGCATCCATTCACTGCAGAGGATCCATTGGTGAGCAAGTGATGTGATGCTAAATTTCTCCAAATCTGTTTCAATTAAGAAAAATAAAATCATCTAGAGCTTGAATGGCCTGAAAGTGATTCAATTTATGAAGGGGGGGGGGCAATATTAAAAAAAAAAAAAAGGTAATATTGTCCGGTAACTTAATCGATATCAGTGCATCCCCAAGGTTACACCAACCAATTGATAACTCACCCAAAAAGAAAATTTGGCTGACATTTATTTATTTATTTAGGTATTTATTTATTTATATAAATACAGAATATAGAAATCAAAGAGAATTTCTGAAATTCTTATCATAGTTCTTTCTCAAATTATGATTATAAGAATTAGTGATTGTCAGGCTCCAAATAAGACATCTACAAAAACACCATAGAAAATTTGTCCATATAAAGTCTTCTGATGTTATACAATAGCTTTGCCTGCTTAAATGAAAGAAAGAAAGAAAGAAAGAAAGAAAGAAAGAAAGAAAGAAAGAAAGAAAGAAAGAAAAGAAAAGAAATTAACTTTAGAACCATTAGAGAGACAGAGAGATATGGTGGAAGAAACAATAGAGAGATGAGAGATTGAGGGAGACACTGGCTAAAAGTGTTTTAAACCAGATCTGATGTTTATTAAAGACTCTGCTCCCCGCAGGCCCACACTCATACCACCTTAATTATGGAAGTCCTTTATTCATCTCTTACTTAGCAAACGCCCACCTGTCCTCATGCTCTCCCCCACAGGCTCTTTTTTTCCTCTCTCTTTCTCTTTTGTTCTGTTTTTCTTTGGTGATTTCCCTTCACTAGAGGTGGTATCAGAGTATTGGATCAGTGATGGTACCCTACAGAGAGCCACGGTGTTATTTTACCACAGTCGAGTTCTTGATGTTTGTTTTCCACCTTCTTTAAAGCCTAATGTTCATCCAGTGATGCTAATTACTTGTGAGAAAACAAACATCCCACCAGAATAAGAACTTTCTCCTGGAGTTTTCATAAAGATTTGAAATCAAAGCTTATTCTAACATTTTTGGTTTTGGTGTCATGATGGTATTTAAAAATATATATTTAAATATTCAAACAAAAATATTTTAAATAAAAAATAAAATTAAATAAAAATAAAATTAAACACTTTTTGAATAATAAACTCCATAAAACATCTGCTGAATGACATTCTAAAAAAAAAATGCTTTTGTGACATATTGCAGATTATTACACAATGAATAGACGTCTTAGGCCTGTAAGCATGTTATCAGGATACAGCCACAAATGTCATCATGGAGGAAAATGATGCACATTATGAACTGTCAAAAAGTTCAAACTGCAGGTTAATAATTTGCACCTGATTCACAATAGACTCTGTTATTCATAGCCTTCACTGTCAGGATGGCTTTTGTTTTCATTCATTCAGTCACATTCAGCGCCTTGGGAGATCTCTAAAAATGGGTTCATACTGTAGAAGCTGTGTGGAAAGATGAACAAATATCCACACTGAACATTCAGTCACATGGTGCATCTCGCTTACAATGTTTTACATCAGATGAACAGAGATTTTGTTTGAACATTTACATCTGTCCCCCGTCAGTCAACCTGACCTGTGCTGTCATGAATGAGCTGGACAAAAAAAATTAAAAAATGTTTAAGGGAAAAGCCATTTCATGACCCTTTTATTATCTATGACAAAAGCATGTAAACTGGGCTGTAGTGCTGCAAAATGCTCCTCTCATGTCATGAGTATGAAACAGCAAGAACTGACAACTTTCCCCTCAAACTTTATTGAGAGCAGGGCAAGAAACGAAGGGAGCAATCAGTCGTTTGGTTTTTAAAAACCGACAATAATAGAGAAAGCATGCGGTTTGCACATCAAGGCACTGAAAGGTTGAAGCTCTTTCCAAATCACAACTTTCCACAATGCTTTGCTCTCAGGACTGAACTGAAACTTCAAACCAAAGTCAAGGATTCACCGTCCCTCAATTATTTCTCTCATTTGTGGACTTCCCGCCTGCATCCCTGAGGTTACATCCATCATTATTTTGTTAACTGGTGATTTGACCCAGCTGTGGAACATCGAGTTCAGTCATAGAGGTTTGTTTACTCTGACAATTACCTTCAACCCCCTACTCACTGATTTCTCCAAAGCCTCCTACGCTGCACATTCTGTCTCTTTTTAAAAAACAGTTATTTGCATAATTTATATAAGTTTTGCAGCAACTTTCTGACTCTCACAAACAAGACCCGTGGGTGCATATGTCATTAAATCTCCAAACTATTAATTAAAAGAACAATTCATCTTTTTTTCCACGTCAGTTCATGTCCATTCCTATATGCTTTGTTTTAATTATTAATATATTATAAGTAAAAGTTCAATTTACTTTTTCAACAAAGACAACAAAGCTAAAATATCATTTTGGCTTTCTTATCTAATCTTACTCGTACCATTGTATTTAATTATCTTCTTTCTAGATTAAACGTCAGTAAATGCCACTACTGAATATTTAAACTGTATCTTAAGGGTCTATTTCTACCTGATTCAATCTGACACTTAAAGCGATAGTTCAGCAAAAATGAAAATTCAGCCATCATTTACTCACTCTCGTATCGTTCACACCTCTATGACCTTTCTTTGGGAATACAAAAAGAGAAAATTCTGAAAATTTTAAGGTGATTAAATTTTCACTTTGGATGAACTATTCTTTATTTAAAAAAAAAAAAAAAAACTGGTATAACCTAATTTAGTAAGTAATTGAATCACTTATTTGACTGAATAACACTTTATCTGTGGATTGAATAATCTTTGAGTTTAATAAAAACCAACTCATTTAGATGTCACCATATTGAAATTAAAAATTAATGGCATTTTTAGGGTACATGATGAAACATTCATTCAGCATAGAGAGAGAGCAGTAGAATGAAACCCACTTCTCCCACTTACACACTTCTGTGAGATATCTGAGAAAGAGTCTGTCTAAATTACAGAAAACGAGTGGAGCCGTTAGTACTGATTAAATGAACCTGAGCCACCCCCTTGTCCTGCCCTTGCAAACGTCCCCTAGTGCATGTTCATGTCCCCACCATGCACATTCATTTTATCTCACACTTTATCTGTTTGTAGTTAATTCTCATTCATCTACCTCACAACTCTTTCCCCTCCCAGACTGGGCCTGTTCTCTGTTGTTATTGGAAGACAACGGGATTGGTAATTGTAGTCGGCGTTGGAGAGCCCTAAACGCCTTCCCCTTGGCGAACGTTTGAAGTTCTGCTTCCTTTCTCCATGATGGATTTTTAATGATCCTCCCTATAAATGCAAAGCCAGTTGTTCATGGCAGCAATAACAATAACTATCAACAAACTCTCAAACAGGCCAATTAAAAAGAAGGTAATATTATGAACTGCTCACCCGCAAAGGTTAAATTAAGCTGGTGTAATGAGACTGTCTTGCATAAATCCGTCTTCATCGTCTTCAGCACCCGCTGAAATCACTGTCAGCAGAACATGCTTTCCCTGTGATCTCCAAACAGGGCTGAGAATTCAGCGGAGCGCTTTAGGGAATAGTGTATATGATCGCACCATTATATCAAAGAAATTCATACACCTCTGTACAGACACATCATAAATTTGCATAAAGCAATCCTGTCCTCTGTGTAACAGTGAGAGGAGAAGAATTAAGTCAAGGTTAGTTTTATTTTAAATTACATTTTTTACTTCTGTTTCACTCTCTAAAATAACTCCTATAAAACTTTCCAGCAAATTTTTCACATTTTCCAGTCATTAGTCAGACGGATAAGAGAAAGAGATGCATAGATGATAAACAAATAAACAAATATATTAATAGACAGATGATAGATAGATGACAGAATGGATGGATGAACAGACAGATGGATGAATGGATGGATGGAGAGCGATAGACAGAATGATACATCAACAGAACAATGGATGGATGGATGGAATGATAAATAGAAGGATAGACAGAGCAATAGAATGACAGAACAATGGATGGGTGGGTGGACGCATGGTGTGATAAATAAAATGATAGAATGATAGAATGACAGAAAAATGGATGGATGGATGGATGGATGGATGGATGGATGGATGGATGGATGGATGGACAGAACGATAAATAGAAGGATAGCCAGGACAATAGAATGACAGAACAATAAAATGGATGGATAATGGAGAGAACGTAATAGAGAGAATGGCAGATAGAATGAAGATAGAACAACAGAATGACAGAACAATGGATGGATGGATAGATACACTGAGCAACAGATAGAATGATAGAATGACAAAACAATGGATGGATGGATGGATGGAATGAGAGAAAGATGAATTGATGGATGGATGTACAGAACATTGGATGGATGGAAATGATAAATTGAAGGATAGACAGAGCAATAGAATGACAGAATAATAAATATAGAATGATAGATAGAACAACAGAAAGACAGAACAATAGATGGATGATAGATGCATTGAGCAATAGATAGAATGCTAGAATGACAAGGATGGATGGATGGATGGAACAATGGATGGATAGATGGAACATTGGATGGATGGAATGATAAATAGAAGGATAGACAGAACAACAGAATGACAGAACAATGGATGGATGGATGGATGGATGGATAGATCCATTGAGCAATAGATAGAACGATAGAATGACAAAACAATGGATGGATGGATAATGGAGAGAACGTAATAGATAGAATGGCAGATAGAATGATAGATAGAACAACAGAATGACAGAACAATGGATGGATGGATAGATACACTGAGCAATAGATAGAATGATAGAATGACAAAACAATGGATGGATGGATGGAACGATAGAATGATGAATTGATGGATGGATGGATGGATGGATGTACAGAACATTGGATGGATGGAATGATAAATAGAAGGATAGACAGAACAACAGAATGACAGAATAATAAATAGATAGATAATGGATAGAACAACAGAGAGAATGACAGATAGAATGATAGATAATGACAGAACAATAGATGGATGATAGATGCATTGAGCAATAGACAGAATGCTAGAATGACAACGATGGATGGATGGATGGATGGATGGATGGATGGATGGATGGAATGATAAATAGAAGGATAGAATGACAGAACAATAAATGGATAACAGATAGAATAATAGATAGAACAACAGAATGACAGAACAATAGATGGATGATAGATGCACTGAGCATATAGATAGAATGCTAGAATGACAACGATGGATGGATGGATAGATCGATGGATCGATGGAGGGACAGATCATTGGATGAGTGAATGGATGGAATGATAGATAGATGGAACGACAGATAGATAGAACACTTGAATTAACACAGAGTTTTCATTAATTACCCTCAAACTCACAATCACATTGTATGACTGATGATTTGCTTCCATGATTGACTGTCTCGATAACCAGCTTCTGCTGAATAAAACCGCACACTTATGTAGCACTTTAAGCGATGCATGTTTGTGTTAACAGCACAGAGGCTTTGGAAATTTCCCAGACTGCAGTCAAGCATGTCCTTCAGCCTATAGGTGACCCCTCCACTCGCAGCATAATTGTTGTAATTACAGTATAATTTGGGAGTTGTTTGGGGCTGTTTCTCTTTTGGGAGATCATTAAACTGTGTGCTTAGTGAGACCTGTAGGCCAGCACTGGCCATAGATGGATGCTCAAATTAGCAGTACAGTCATTCTAAGGAAACCAAATGAAACGAGCCCTTGGGTTTGCGTGGTGGGTGTTTGCTCGCGCAGCTGGGCCTCATGTAAAGAGTAGCAGGCAGTCATGGGTAATTAGTGCCTACTCAAAAGGTGAAGAGGCATTTCAAAAGCTCATGAAGCCTTTCAAGGGTGATAACTCCACTGGAACACACTTAGGAATTTGGAAAAGGGTAATCCGTTTTGGAGTGGGTAACGGGAAAGATTATGTACTTTTTAATGGGATGTTTAGTGCGGATGTGTTGACATTACGCAGCGGGCCACGACGGGTTCAACGATCTCATTTTCCTGTAACATTATCATATAATCCATTTTTAGAGAACAAAAAAGTAGGGCACAGCAAAGTTTTGGTGTGATAGAACAATCGCATTGTGCCACAAGGCACTGAACTCTACTGTACAGTGTTATTTCTTTGTGCACTGCTTAAACTATGTAATATGGTGCTCAAAAGTGAAACATTTGCAATTCTGTGTAGTCAATTCAAGTCAAGATTTTCAATCCCTTAAGACTCCAATTTCAATTCACACAGAAAATGGATGGATGGACAGAAAGCTAGACAGAGTGATAGATAGAACAAAAGAATTGAAAAATAATGGATGGATGGAATGGCAAAGCAATGGAAGATGGATGGATGGATGAATGGATAGATGGAGCAATGTAATGACAAAACAATGGATGGATGGATGGATGGAACGATAGAATGACAGAACAATAAATTAATGGATTGATGGATGGATTGATAGAGCAATAGAATGCCAAAAAAATAGATGGATGGATGGAGCGATAGACAGAATGATAGAATAACAGAACAATGGATGGATTGAGCAATAGATAGAATGACAGAACATTGGATGGATGGATGGATGGATTGATAGAACATTAGAATGACAGAACAATGATGGATGGGACAATACAATGAATTCTTTTGTTATACTCTCACCTTTCACTAAATATCAAGAATTTTGGTCATGAATATTTGTGAATTTGAGAATAATTTATATGAATTTACCAGCCATTAATAGCACTGCTGATCAAGGTTTGAAGTATTGATGCATGTGCCCTTTCCTATAAACACAGAAACATGCAATTATCTCAACCGTCTACTCAATCCAGATATACAAATCAAAGCTGCACATGCGTTTTGAAGAGGTAAATTAGCCAGTGAGCAAATTAGCATGATTACAAGATCTGGTTTACTCATATTATCTGGGGCCTAGGATTTTATTCTGTTTCAAGGTTTTAGAGGTCAAAGCAGCACATGATGCTTGTGTTGAGTAGTGCACAGAATTCTGGGGAAAAAAAAAAGCGAAACTGCAAGCATTTCACAATCTGTTAAAGGGATCCTGTTATGCCCTTTTATGTTCTAAGTTTTCATGCTTGATTGTTCCATAATTTAAACACATTTTTATTTTTATTTTTTTACATATTTTACATTGCAGAACCTCTCTTCCAAATCTGTCTCAAATGCAAATGTGAACACGAAGTATGCTCTGATTAGTTAGCTAGCCCAGTGTGTTGCGATTGGCGAACCACTTATAGTGGAAACGACACAATTAGATTTAGATCGCAATTAGATTTTTTTCCCCAAATCGTGCAGTCCTAATAGGACCCCTTTAATAAATTCAGATTTATGTGACTTATTTATGTGACTTATCAGTAATGCACTGAATGAACTAAGAATCTGCAATGCTTCTGTAACTTTGTCACTGCCGTTTTTGTCTCTCCATGGTTTAGATCTCATAGTGCCAAATCAAGACAGATCATAGCAAATGGGAGATGAGAGAAGAAGAGGACAAGGCAAGCTGATGGGAAGATGCAGTCATAAAAAAAAAAAGAAAAAAAAGAGCGAAATGGAGTCACTGATTGGTGCGAGGGAGGGGGTGAGGCTGAGCACTTGAAATAGAAGGCCTATTTACTGGAGTCTGATTGCATATCCATTCAGAAAGGTCACAACAAGAGGCCCCTGTTTTGTGTCTGTAATCTGGATGCTGGATGCTCTGTAATTAACACATTATTTACATAAGCATGCATGTGAAAACCTCTTTCAGACTTGTCATCTTTCTCATTTGCTCCGACAAACCCTTCAAAGTCTTTATTCTCAGTTTCTTGTTCTTGCAAACCAAACAATCTCAATCCTCTCGCTTCATTTCCCCATTCGCTTCATTAAATAGTGATTTTCTCAGCTTTCTTCTTCCAGGTTTTATCGGCTGGCTAGAGCACTGGACCTTTCATTGATAATGGCTTACCTGCCTTCTAAACCATGAATTAATCTTACAGAAAGTAAGTGAAACTATTCATTGAACTGGTGCCATGATAACCTGATAATTATGTTCTACAAAAAAAAAATTACAATTACGTACTTTGGAGGCAGTGTTAAGTGGCTTTAACTATCTATATTTCAGGCCTGGAGTCATGAAGCTACACCACCACTGAAAATCAAACAATAGAAAGAGAAGCTAGAAGATAAAATTACGACATTAATAGAGCAGTCTTCCTCTCGTCAAGCAAACACAGACCGGCGTGGGACTCCTTCCAATCTTTGGGATCAATATTATTTTGTCTTAGTCTGCTTATTGTCTGTTTTTCCTGAGTGGATTCAAGAGACCTTTGAACATCAAAGCCTCTGCCTTCTCTTTTCTCTTACGCTCACGGTGTCTCTTTCACCCTGTTTCGTGCTCCTCCTTTTTTGACCCCTGATATGATATTTAAAGTTGCACTTTGATGTTGTTCAGCCTTTCTAAAACTTGTCCTCTCTGTCCCATTCTTCCCTTTGTCTGTATTGTGTTGTGTTGCATTAGCAGTATACTGTCGTTTGCAATGCTCTCATGTCCTTTTCACCTAGAATCTTCTAAAAGCTCAGCCCTGGGGCTACCAGTTGCTGCTGAGGGAACATACTTTCTGTTGAAACAGGTTGTTGAGGCAGAACATATCAATGGGCTCTTCCTCTTTGTTTATGAAAACCATGACTGGTTCATTGCTAACAGATTGCCATTTGGGATGGTGCAATTTCCAAGTAACTTCCCCTAAACCTAAAGAAAAAAAAAAAAAAAAAACACTCACCACTTCAATTAAAAAACAATACATATCCAATACATTCAACTTTGTTGCCATAGTAATGGGACAATTTTTAAAATTAGCACATTTTTTTCCCTAGAGATTATAGATTGAGATTAAATTAAGATCTGTTACAAGTACATTTAATTGGGTATAACATCCCTTAAAAAAAAAAAGTACAATTTATACAAACATAATAAAATTGTTTATAATTTTTCACTAATAGGCGGCACTAGTTTTCTTTGTCAAACCTAAATTTGTTTGGAATAATGTCACACCAGTTTGTTCTTCATTTTCACTTGAAGTTTTTCATGGCCTTTGAAATTTATCTCGATGTGCTAAAACATTGGTAAAACACGGCATTTAATAACAAACAATATGGCCAACCAGAGTATCCATACACTTGGTATGTCCAAAGGAAAGGTTTTAGACTCAATTTTTCAAAAGTTATTAAAAAAGAAATGGGTTTTCTGAATTCTTAACCCAGTTGGTGATGCTGTCCCCAAACTGCTCAGGTACCCTCAGGACTAATAAAAACATCAGCTGCCATCATATCTTCAGTGGTTGGGCCCAATAAAATAGAGCTGTCTAGTTAAACTCCTCACTGAATGTGGTATATTAATAACAACATGTTTAGTTTTAGTTGTATTTTCGCTCCGAGACACAGTTTTAGCATCTTGTGCCTCTGCCAGAGAGGATAAGCTAAAACCACCCTACTAATCCCTCAAAACTGTGACCAGTAATGTTATGAAAAAGACACCAATGTCAGGGTGCAGGGGAACATGAAAGCTAAATCCTCAGACATTCATTTTAATAAAGGTCTCAAAGCGAGGTGTTGAAGCCTAGTCGTGTAATTCCTGACATTTCAAAGTCAATGCAATATCTCATTGTTCCTTGCCTTCGCATATTGAGACAAGAGTCGGATTAATTGCACAGTAGATGTATTTGCGGGTGTGTGTCAAAAATGGAATATGAGCCAGACAGGTCCAAAAGTTCAAGAACAATTGGCCTCAAAGTCTCACGCTTCATTTTCAATAGTGAAATAAAGCCACCTTGAGCTGGATTTCTTTGAATTATTTATTGGAGTATTTTCAAGTATATAATTTCATTTTGTACATCACTGAGTCTAGCAGTGTTGTAATAAAAGCCTAAAACAGATACTTATGTATATATACACTGATGTTATGAAAATCTTTTTTTTTTTTGAATAGATGTGCAATGTTAGAGTAAAATAATAGAAAATAAATAAAATGTTAAATATTTATTTAATTTTTGATTTATACATTACATTTCTATTTCAGAGTTTTAACTTTATTTATTAATTGAATTCATCAACAATAACTTTAGAGCTCTATTTCAACAATAATACAAACTAAGTAAATTAAATACTAATACAATATCAAATTAAACTGTTATTACTATATCTCTGCAGTCAATATTTTGCATATAAAATTGCAGAAACACACTTATCACACCTAACCTACTGTACTTGAACAAGATAGTTCTGTCCCATATGGCACATGTGATAGCCAGCATGTGTAGGATGTCCTAATGCTGCATAATGTGCCATTTGTTATTTTAGGTTTCAAAGGGGTGCTCATCAGCTGTCCACTTGGCCTCTACAGCACATTTCTACCCAACAGTCTATAAACACCATTACAACACCAATGCTTGGATCCAAGGTGAAAACTGTGAATAGTAAAAAAATATTTGCGCTTGAATATCTCAACATCTACTGCCCTTCTTCCCACCGCACTGTTCAGAGGGGTGTTCAAACTGTCTCAGGCATTTTCTCTGTGAAGTTCTGTAATTCTTCAATATTGTCTAGCCCGATAACCACTTCACATTTTTGATCCTAAAGAACAAATCCAGCTTTGATCAAAACACTGCTGGAATGTAGAAGCACTGCATAGTATTTGCATAAAAACAACAGTTCCATGATTTGCTTTTTAAATAATTAAATTCTTAAATGGCACAGTGAAAAGAACTAGAATTTAAAACCATCTGGAATCTTTAATTATGAATTTAAGTTGGTTAAATAATTATGAAAATATCAGCATATGAGTTTGTAAAAAATGAGGATTTGTAAACAAGAAAGGAATTTTAATTTAATAAAATGTAACAGTATATTATATATACAGTGGGTACGGAAAGTATTCAGACCCCCTTAAATTTTTTCAATTTTTTTTATGTTGCAGCCTGATACTACAATTGTTTAAATTCATTTTTTTTCTCATTAATCTACATGCCGTACCTCATAATGACAAAGTGAAAACAGAATTTTAATAATGTCTGTAAATTTATTAAAAAGAAAAAACTGAAATATCATATTTACATAAGTATTCAGACCCTT
>JAFVLL020018166.1:0-14636 GCA_021397915.2 Tor tambroides | reverse complement strand
AAGAAGAAGAACACTAACGATTACAATAGGTGCCTAAGCACCTACGGTGCTTGGCCCCTAATAATAATAAAAGTATTAAAACTATTTTAAGGAATACCGTTTTTCTTCCATGTTTTAATTTTAATAAATCAATAACCAAATTGTTAAAGTTTCATGAATTCAAATTATTAGACATGTTTTTAATTATTACAATTTAATTAACACATTAAAATGGAATCCATAAAAATGAAAACAGGAAACATGGAATTTGGGAAAAGTACAACAGATTTCATAAGGCCCTGAAAATGTCATTTTTGTTAAACTTTTAATAAATTATACATATAAGTTTCAAGATTTCAATTAATTAGACATGCTGTTTGACTACTAAAATTTTATTTTAAAAGAAAAAAATGGAACCCAGCATAATAATAATAGTAGTAATCATTTCAAAATGAAAAAACAGAACTTAGTAAAAAAAAATTGAAACTGAATTTGGTAAAAACAAAACAGATTTCAGAGTCCTATAGCTGAAGCGAAATCCTTTTTCATTACTGTTTTGGTAAGTATGTACAGTGGGGCTGTGCACTTGCAGTGCATTGGCCAAGCATTGGTGTCTTCATTTACACACTGCGCTCTGACCTAAGAGATCAAACACCTGTTTCTCTCGTTCCCTCTCTGGCTCCAGCTGACCAAACACATCAGACATTCCTCCATCTGCTCATCGGACCCGTCAGCCCACCTCACTCGCACGCTCCCCGCATTCCTCTCCAGCGGGGCAACCGCTCTCTCCTGCGCAACTATGTGCTGTGCATTCTCACTATCTTTAGTCTCGTAATCCCTGTAAACAGGTGGAGGTACACGCGGACACGTTTACTGCGCTCATAACAAGCCTCTGGACACACACAGAGAACAAAAGAGCCGTTGCGGAGAGCGACGCTGTGGGTCAGAGGCAGTCATGCTGAGGAGAAGCTCAGGAATGCTCATTTTCCTTCAAATAGCTGCCAGTCCCAAGGGCCGGAGCGGAGCTAAATAAAGTGTGAGGAAACAAGACTGGATGAATGCATGGAATGAAAGTTTATCTGAACTTCACTGTTTAGTTTAGTTCAGTTAGACCCAGTGCTGTTTCCTGTCAGCCTATATGCCAGACAAACTGAGATGAAGCCTGACATCCAACAGACACCAGACCTACTGCTTCCTCAAGATTCACATACGATGGTCAAACATAAATCTATGCACATACATACTAGCAACTAACGGGACAAAAGAGTCCATCATAACACCTGAAACAAAGAAAGTGTACATTAAGGCTAGGCAACAGAGCTAATAGATTATATATCTTAACTGATAAGCCTTGTGATGGTTTAAAATATGGTTCGTTTAAAAGCATACATTTTTTAATTTTTTTTTTCATGACAGTGAGAACAGCACAAACCACATGGAATCTTATCTTTACAATTCTGATTTGGGCCACTTCCATATGTGCTCCTAAAACCGATTCAGGAAAGATGATTTGCAATGCGGCCTCAGTCTGAACAGTCATATCAGAATTCATGCAACATTTACATCACCGCAGATCGACATTCATCATAATTCCGCGCTGACAGGAGTCACTCTAAAGATTTACATACCAGCAGTTATGATCACTCGGTGAATATGACAGACAGTTGTGGATGTAGTCAGCGGAGAGACGCAGAGATGTTGAACTCATAAGTACTGCAGTGACAGCTCTACAGAAGCTAAACCTACAGGGTCGTATCATAAATATTTAAAAACTTGGTCTTCTTATCTTTGCTCACGAATTCGCACATCAGCTTATAAATGAACACGTAAATGATTACTTCAGCAGCCTCCGTGTTTACTTCCGTATGACAGCGCACTCATGTCTTGAGAGAGTTTGTATGAGATACTTACTGCAAGCGCTGCAGGTGAAGCAGCTGTCATGGTACAGGCTTCCCATGGCCTGACACGCCTGACTCGCTCCATACACAGCTTTGCTGCACTTCACACAACTGCCTGCAAAAGAGCAAGAAAACAAACCAGGTCACACTTCCAATTTCATTCTATACTCCATATTATCAACATCAATTAAAAATATGTCAGAAGAACTCGTGTGTAAGAGAGAAGGCAATGCTGAAGAGGAGTCTGAGCGTCAGTGCAGAGGTCAGCTGTGTTGTGACACTAACACAATAATGTTTGCTCTGACTGGACAGTCGGTGTGAAGCACCACACTTCTGCCCTTCTCAAGCTCAGTCATCAGCACTTCAGACCAGGACAAGCACTTATACTACCAGCCAAAAGCTTGGGACACAACTAAAAATTCTTTATTAATGCTATTTCTGCATTTTAGAATAATAAATACACCAAACAGGGAGATACTGAAATCATGCAATTACAAATAGAGGTATTGGAATTATGTTAAACTAAAATGTGACCCTGGACCACAAAACCAGTCATAAGTGTCAATTTTTCAAAATTGAGATTTATATATCATCTGAAAGCTGAATAAATAATCTTTCCATTGATGTATGGTTTGTTAGGATAATATTTGGCCGAGATACAACTATTTGAATATCTGGAATCTGAGGGTGCAAAAAAATCAAAATATTGAGAAAATCACCTTAGTTCTTAGCAATGCATATTACTAATCAAAAATTATGTTTTGATATATTTACAGTATGAAATTTACAAAAAAATTTCATGGAACATGATCTTTACTTAATATACTAATGATTTTTGACATAAAACAAAAATCAATAATTTTGACCCATACAATGTATTTTGGGCTATTGCTAAAAATAAACCCCAGCGACTTAAGACTGGTTTTGTGGTCCAGGGTCACAAATATTAAATCAAAATTCTACTGTATTTTTTTTTCATCCAGATTGCAGCTCAGCACATTTGATTTACTCTCTCAAACAAGCTTCATGAAGTGCATCCTGGGATCAGGGTTGCCAAGTTTGCAAAACAAAACTAACCCAGGCAATAGTTTAAACGTAGCTCAATTTTGTGGGAAAACTGCAGGTTTGGCAACCTTACCTTGGATGCTTTTCAAACAGTATTGAGGGATTTTTTTTCCATTGACTATCCAATTCAATTTCCTTCATTTATAAAAAGATAAATAGATAAATAAATAAATAAATAAAGCAATAGCTTTGAATTCGGAAAAAAAATGAAAAGGCACAATTTATATTTGTCTACACAAATAATTTCAAGCCTTTAAGATTTCAGATAAAAAAGTTCCATAAGAAAGATCATAAGAAACTGTCATGTTTGTCAAATCTTTTGATTGCTGATGTAACTTGATTGTAATGATGTAATTAAAATCATACCAGCCATAAGTACATTAGATTTATTATATAGCAATAATTTGTCTAGCTTTGTTCACTTTATTTTTACTTTTTTTGCGTAACTTCTCAACTTGTGGCAAAATTAGAAAACTGGTGCAACCTCCAGTTAAAACATGATAAACCACACTGAAATAAACTGAGTAGCATTGACTTTCAAACTATTCTCACTCAGAAATGATTAATATATTTCACAAATAATGAAACTTCAAGCAACACAATGAATTAAACATGAAATTTTAAAGACCGAAATTTTACAGTGTAGTATGTTTAATAGTAATGTATATTATTAAAATGCAATGCCCTGAAAATATCAATTCTAAATGCCAAGAACTTAAAATATAGTTTGTTTTTCTTATATGGCTGCTGCCCCCCGAGTGTGTAATACTACACTTCTGATAGTTCACACACAAATACACACACACACACACACACACACACATACACACACATATGGTAATGCGAGAGCTAATTAGTAAACAAGCAGACCCTCGTGACCTTCAGAGAACATTACATTAAGATGAGCTTAAGATAACTGTACGGCTCGAGTGAAATCACAAGATCGGCTGTTAGGAAGGTGAGCTGAGATCACAAGAGGCTCTTTGTCCATCTCTGTTGGTTCAGGCTGGTCTACGTGGCATACGCAAGGAGAACATTTAAGCAAGCATGAGCTGAGATAACAGCATTAAACAGACAGAGGTCTGCTCTTAGCCAGCGCTGGCCTCACACAAAAGAGCCTCTGTTTCATCTGGTATTCAGCAAACATCATGCTAACAAGTTCTGCCCACTCAGCAAAGCCTGGTCCAAACGCGCCAAGCACAGTCAGACTTTCTACACAAACACGATCAGACCCACATCTGCTTTACAAAAAGGCTTTTCATTGACACAAGCATTTAAAGTGATTCATTTAAACGCCACGTTATAGTAATATTAAACCGAGTCTGGATCCAATACAGTTGGACATGTCAAAAATATTATTGCATGTAAGAATTAATTAGGGTCAGAACGACATGTCGACATTATGATGTTGATTTCCGTCTCTGAATCGCATGCTGATGAGACTTCATCACAAAAATCTCGAACCCAACAATCAAAAGTGTAGGAAATCTTTAAATGGAGCCTAGTTGTTGTTGTTTCCTCCATATTTCTCATGTTTCACACAAAAGCTCAACGAAGACTCCCTAGAACGGATGCTAATGGCTAGCATGGCAACGCCACTTTCCAGCACATTCGCAAATTGAAAGCGGTTTATGAAACGAAACAATGCAGATTTACTTTAACGTTACGCTCTAAGGTGGTGTAAGCAACATTTTCAAATAAATAAAGTGCATTTCCGATTACATTCAGCACTAGGCACTGAAGTAAATCATACTCAGCACTATTTAAATATGTTAATGCCAGAAAATAGGCTGTATTTACTCAGCATAAGTAAGAAAACTGCATTTGCACATTTTCAGGAGCGAGGACTCACAACCAGGGTTATTATAGTTAACTAAAACTAAACCCATAAAAAAAATTAAAAAAAAACATTTTTTGTTACTTTAAATAAAATGAAAGTTAACTGAAATAAAAATAAAAAAAACTTAATTTAGTTTAACTCCACTTACTGACAAAACGAAACAAAAATAATAAATTAAATAAAAACGATATAGACGTATTTACAGAAACATAAGTAATAAAAATGTCAAACACACAACAAAATTACTCAAACTTTACAATTAAACTGAAAAAAGGAAAATCCAAAAAAGAAAAGAAAAAAAAAAAAAAAAAAAAAAAAAAACACTAAAATTGTTATAGCCACATTCTTGGCAAATCTACATTGTTTGAATAAAACATAGAAAGATAAATGCCAGAAGTTATGGTTATTGGTAAGTTAACTAAAGGATTAGATTTATAGACTGACCCCCGGTTTCACAGACGAGGCTTAAGCCTAGTCCTAGTCTAAAATGTAAGTCTGAGCTGTTTTAACTGAAAGAAACTTGCACTGACCTATCAGTGCCTTTGTTTTGTCTCAAAATGCACACCAGTAATGTTTTTTTTTCTAAGCACGTTTATAAAAATCACTTAAGTGTCCTAATTGAACTATGGCCTAATCCTGGCTTAGTCTAAACCCTGTCTGTGAAACTGGGCCTAAATTGATTAGATTTATAGACTAACTGGAGAAAAAGTAATCAATAGAGTAATCAATTAAAAAAAGGTTAGTTGCAGCCTTAGAATGAATACAAGCTTATTTGACCAAATATGAGCTGCTGCACATTTTCCAAACTGTTAGACAGATCAAAATGATTTTCTGTGGTAATCGAGCATGTTACAGATGCTGTCAATAGCGCTGAAGCTGCACTGAACCTGGAACAAATCATAAACCTTTTGGAGTTGATTTCTAACAAGCACCCCTCTCTGTTAAATAAACACATTATCACAGATGACACATGCAGGGGGAAAGTGCTCACATTCACACTGAACTGTTTCAAACTTATCTCAGATAACCATTACCATTACCAGTAAATCTAGCCACTTCAGAGCTACGACCAGTCAGTAGATTCCCATCAGCACCAGCGGTGTTTGCTTACAGCACTACATCAAAAATAAGAGACTAAATCTGTTTTCTCTATTTATCAGCCCACGTGTGCTTACTAATACATTCATGTTAATACAGCCAGGGTCCTAAATTTACACCTACCAAACGCCACACAAGTAAAAATTAGCTTTGGCAAATAGGTAAAACAGTTTCTTGCCAGCTGTCCCGTACTTTTTTAGGAACAGACACATAATACATAGTTAAACAGAACTGGTTGCGGCACATCAACGGTCACAACTACACAAGGAGAAAACAGAAAGAATAGAGGAAAAAACACAATTATGCAAAATACAGTTAAATTATTTGGTAATTTATTAAATGAATAAATAATTCCCTATTTAACTTAATAATAGGAAAATAATATCCTGACCATTTAAATGATGCGCTATGATTTAAATGGTTTTCTGTCCTGCATTTTACCTCTCGAAATGATGGATGTCATTTCATGTGGAAATTAGCAGAAATAAGTTCAAAGTAACTGTTATTTATGTAAATATGAACATTTGGCAACTTGTTTGACTAGTAAAATGATACAGTTTTGCAAGCCCTAATTTTGTATATAAATATTTTAAAAATTTTACTGCATCCTATAATGATTGCCCATTTCAAAACAACAAAACATGATCTTTTTCTTTTCCTTCTTAACAGTCAACATTCACTGTAGTGAAGCAGTGCTGTAATATTATATTTGTAAACAATTTCCAGCATTTCAGTAATAAAAGTGTTCATATTTAACATGTGTGCATTTAAAAGCGCAAGGGACTGATCCATTCTTGTAACTCAGAGATGTGGATTCATACAGCAATTAAATTACCACATGACTTTAGTGTCTATCAAAAAATGTCTATGTAGGGCTTAAGAACAAGCAGGGACATTTTCTCAGTTCACCCGCCATTGAGATGTGGGCCAAACAGTTAATTCTGGACCCAGAGTACAGCCATTCAAGAGAGCAGGACATGAACTCGAGAGCTAAGGGACAGGAAGCCAAGAATCCTAGACAACAATTAAGATAAAGCCATCTAGTCGACAGGCAGATTAAGGAACCCTTCATCAAAAGAGCGCAGGGCACAAAGCATGAATGTCTGCTGTTGGTATGTCTGTGTGCACAAGGCGGGACTCCCTCCCTCCAGCCCGACTCACATCTCATCCACCGTCTCTTCCAAAACAAAACACAGCAGCAGGGAGAGGCCAAGCATAACCGACTCCAGACAGGGGGGGACGCCAACCATTTGGATGTCAAAACCGCCATTAGTCTTCACTAAAGAGTCTTGTAATTTATTATCGTCTCTTTGTCCTCATTCAGCTACTTTGTAAAATGCAGACATTCCTTAACATCCCGGCGGTGCAGCAGCTGTCAGACTGAGACTATAAACACCAGCATGGCTTATTAGGCCGTTTACTGCCAACTCAGCATCCAGAACGCATCAACAGGACACAGGTGGATGTCAAACATCCTTCAGTGACTAAACTTGGTCTTTCCTTTTGAATGTAAACAGAACAGCAGTTTGGTCATCAATATGCTGTCCAATGGCACACGAGTTAGGGTTAATCCACAGCAGCTGATGCAAACATAAAGTAGCCTATCAGACATACAGTAGTAGTTCTTTACAGGTTTTTAATTCGATTGCGCTGCTTTTCCATTATTTTATGTAAACGCATTTGACTATTGCGCTCGCGTCTCATGCATGAAACGGCATTCCAAATACGCAGTGCTCAAGTTCAAAGAAGTTCAACTCCCATCTTCTTGCATTTTTTCCTATTCCACTGCTCGTGTCGCATATTTGTCAACACAAAAAATAGAATTGTGGCAAAACATTAAATTCGAATTAATCAAATTTAATTATTCCGCTTATATTACGGTTACCACACCTCAAGACATCGGTCAGATGATATACTTCAAAGCATTCGTCCATTTTTGTACTTAAAACGCTATTGTGAGTAGGATTAATTTCTTACACATCTCATCCAATGCCTTGATAGCAGACAAATGCAGCTAATATTGGAGGGAGAGAGAGAGACAGAGAGAGAGAGATTTCTGAAATTTAATGTCAAGGCATAGAACACAAAGTATAGTTTTAGAAGTGTGCATTACATTTTTTTTTTTTTTTAAATAAAATACACTACTGTTCAAAAGTTTTAGATCAGTAAGACTTTTAATGTTTTTTAAAGAAGTCTCTTCTGCTCATCAAGGCTGCATTTATTTGATAAAAAATACAGAAAAAAAACAGTAATCTTGCAAAATTTATTACAATATAAAATAATGGTTTCTATATTAATGTACTTTAAAGTATAATTTATTTCTGTGATGCAAAGCTGAATTTCCATCAGCCATTACTCCAGTCTTCAGTGTCACATGACCCTTCAGAAATCATTCTAATATGCTGATTTATTATCAGTGCTGGAAACTCTTGTGCTGCTTAATATTTTTTTGGACCTGTGATACTTTTTTTCAGGATTCTTTGATAAATAAAAAGTTAAAAAGAAGAGCATTTATTTATAATATAAATCTTTTCTAACAATATACACTACCGTTCAAAAGTTTGGGGTCAGTAAATTTTTATTCTTTCTTTTTTTTTTTTTTTTTTGAAAGAAATTAAATCTTTTATTCAGCAAGGATGTGTTAAATTGATAAGAAGTGATAGCACAGATTTATATTGTTAGAAAAGATTTATATTTTGAATAAATGCTGTTCTTTTTAACTTTTTATTCATCAAAGAATCCTGAAAAAAGTATCGCAGTTTCCAAAAAAAATATTTGGCAGCACAACTGTTTCCAACATGAATAATTCTAATAATAAATCAGCATATTAGAATGATTTCAGAAGGATCATGTGACACTTTAGACTGGAGTAATGGCTGATGGAAATTCAGCTTTGCATCACAGAAATATGTATATTAAAATAGAAACCATTATTTTATATTGTAATAACATTTTGCAAGATTAGATTTTTTTCTGTATTTTTGATCAAATAAATGCAGCCTTGATGAGCATAAGAGACTTCTTTAAAAAACATTACAAGTCTTACTGATCTAAAACTTTTGAACGGTAGTGTGTATATATATATATATATATATATATATATATATATATATATATATATATATATAAAACGTTGCTAGATTTACAATGTTAATAACTGTGGAAACATGTCATCACAGTTTGTGAATTGGGTCCATTGGCCATATTTAGGTTACACAACTCCCATGAACTTAAGAATATATAAAAATCAATTTTTTAAAACTATTGTCTAATTTAGCCTGAATGATATTTGACGTTTTCAAGGCTTTGAGAGCTCTTAAAAAGAATACTGCGTGGGTTGACAATAAAAGCAATGTACTTCATTCACCCACTCCTCAGTTTACAAAAAAAATCCTTGATTTGTTCAGTTCATGCAAGGCCAAATAAAGCATGTGTCACTCAATCTATGTTGTAGTATGAATCAGAGAGAGAGAATGACTGTCAAGCCAAAGTACAGTACAAAGGTCACGAGGATGTGAGTTGCACGGCAAACACTACATGTGCTCCGCCGCTTCGTTTAGTTAAATTTAAACCAGCTATTCCCTAGTGATCACATTATACAGTTCATGTAAACAACAAATGTCCGGAGACATGCTTAGAGGAAACTATTTATGTGTCTATGTACACACAGGCACAAGAATGCTAATGTTTGTGTCTATATTGCATGTCTGTAGCTCTTCTGCAATCACAGTAACATATACTAAAGATACTTCACACACTCTATGATAGCTCTGTGCTTTTCCAGCAGGAAATTCCTTTAGCAAGACTGAATGATTTACAAGAGCTCAATGGAAACAGCAAGTGCAACTAAGGACTGCTAGACCATTACGCTTTATATCTGAGAACTATTCTGCATTGATATCTCAATGCACTTTATCTATACTGCAGTAAAACCTATAATCCATTCAGTTATGGGTGAACTGATTCTACTATATATATATATAAGTATGAATATTAAGAAAACAATAAAACTTTGCTAAGTGCACCATCAGAGACTACACTTTCAAGAACACAGAGGAAACTGTGAAGACAAGCACATCAGATGTCAACACTTGTCAGCTTCCTCTGTTAGCCGTGAAAGCTGGCATACTGAACTAGTTCAGGCTCATTAACAGGTTCCAAATGATATTCGGCTCCTTCTTATGTGACCTTTTGTCCTGTGGTGACGCTCACACAGAGACCACCCACGTTTCTTAATGTATTTTAGTAGTCTACTTAGGCATCACGGTGTTACAGTTGTTTATGGACCTCACTCAAGATAGATGGCATATTTAATTTGATCCAGAGGCTTTGAACAGTCACAGTTGTATTTGTGTATCTCGGAGTTGATCATTCAGACAAAATATGAAAATATGTCTTTCCAAAGGGAAAAAATACTTTCTAAGGACAAAAAAAACTGTGAAAATTAACCATCTTAAATCTATAAAGACACTGGGTGAAATTTACTCTTATTGCATCATGGTAAAGGCAAAATTCATCCAAAAATGAAAATTCTGTCATAATTTACTCACTCTCCAAACCTCTAAGACTTTCTTTCTTCTGTGAAACACAAAAGAAAATATTTTGAAGAATGTTGGGAACCAAGCAACTTTTGATTCCATTGACTTTGAAAAAGATTTCTCAAAATATTCTTTTATGTTCCACAGAAGAAAGGAACTCATAAAGTAAAGACATGAGGTTGAGTAAACAACAGAATATTCATTTATGGGTGAACTACCTCTTTAAATATGCCATCTTCCTGAGCTCCATAAGTATATACCTGCACTTTAACCATAAATCCGTTTAGTCTTAGGTCAATAAACTTGTAACCAATGTAAACTGAAACTAAATTCAACACTAAGCATGAAAGATAATAAAATACTTTGAGTGTTTGGTTTTGTGATATCGCCTGCCAGAGACAAGTGCATGAATATAGATTAGTTTTGCAGGCCCACTGCCCACAGAGCGAATGATAATGGGGATGGCAATGTTGGTTTAGGGAAGTTTCATACACAGCGGGCACCGTGCGACAAGGAGGAAACTTTCCTTAGTGTGAGAAATCTCCATTAGCTTGAACATACTCCCACAGATCGGAGTCTAACTCAATAAAACAAGAAAAGAGGTAACTGCAAAGTCTGCCTTTGGTAACTGAAAAATAATGAAATAAAAGAAATTAACAACAGATGAGAAAAAAGCAGGCCCAGGAATAGCTTCTTGAAAGGAAAAAGCCTGGAAATGCACCGGCAACAGGGATCTACATCGCTCTTTTGCACACTCGCATACAATTGAATGTAAGGCTCATTGTGGCAACACACACATAGAGTGAAGCAAGGTCAAGTGGAAACAGGCAGAGGGTTTTTCAATCAGCAAGCTGCTAAACACAATTGCAGATGTGAAAAAGATAAATAGAAAAACACACTGGCAGTGATCACGTTGTGCTTACCAAAGTACTCAGCCTTTGGCTGGGCGTCCATCTCCTTTTCCAGCCGTTCAGTTAGAGCTTCTAATTTTATTTCAGCCGCAGATGGCCCCTGATCTGTCTGTACATGGAGGGTCTGGCATGGCAGCTTGAGCACCCGAGAAGGGCTGGAAGACTCGTCATGGGGCGACTCAACAGGGGCCGCCAGCGTAGAAGCGGGCACAGTCGGGTTACAGGGTGCAGGGCTCTTGGGTTGGGATGGCTCGCCTTGCTTCCCTCCATGGGACAATGGAGGTTGGGTCACCTGGGTAGGGGAGGGGGTGCCAATATTATGAGCTCCCCCGTTTTGATATGTCGACCCACTGGCAGGCCACTGGGTAGAGTTTGGTTGGCAGTGCTGACTAGGGCTAACCTGTTGAGGCTGGTGATATGCATCCCTGTATGTTCCTGTGGGCGACTGAGAGGGAGACTTCCCTGTTTGAGGGAATCCCTGTGACACTGGAGAATGATTCTGACCAGGTGAGCTAGAAGAGGAGGAACTGTTTGAGATAGGAGATGATGGCGTTTGAGACGGGTAACCGCTTCTTGACGCCCACGTGCCAGTCGGGCTGGTAGAGGGTGCCGATCGGGCTGGCACTGGTATTGGGTTAACAGCATTCCCAGTCTCTTTAATATCATAAGACCTGCTGCTGGATCCATCAGGTAAGCTGGCCGAATGATGCTTTTGTCCTTCATAAGACATGTATGGAGTCGCACTGGCAGTGCCAACCATTGGTCCAGACATGATGGGTGGTTTGGCTGCTGCTTCACCTCCCTGTCTGTAACTATTGATGGGTGGTCTGTCTTTGGTGTAAAATGTGTTATCCGACACTTTCGAATGACTTCCATTGATCCTTGCTGCCAGACTGTTTCTTGCCATCTCCTCTTGCTGCTTCTGCATGTGTATTTTGGTCATTTTTGAGGCAAAAACCTTCCTGGTTTCTTCGAAATCCGGGTTGTTTCCTGCATCTCTCTTCACGCGGAATAATCCGTCTTTCGATGCTTCATACATGTTCAAGTCCTCGATGAATTTACTCGCCTCAAGTCCCAAATCGTCGTATTTATCCATTTTTTCAACTGGAAACGCACTGAAACACTCAGAAAGAAAGTTTTTAACGACTTCTGTCAGCGGAGGATCTCCAGCGGTAAATTTAACGTTAGTGAAACCATTGAAGACGGAAAACTGATGGGGAACAGCTGTCCAAACTCATTCACCTGTGCAAAGCCACGAATAAGATCACTTAAAACTGAAAAAGCCAACTGAAGAGTTTAAGTTTCCACACAGCAAACATCACACGACACAGATTAAATCCACTAAAATAGCCGACCCGCAAAAATAAGTGACCAAGCGTGGCGGGAAAACTATTTCGACAAAAAAGCTCTCAGCATTTTCTCAACCTGTGAATAGTCTAAGACTAGTAAAATTGAAGATTGCAACAAAAAGAAGAAAAAAACTAACGTTAGCCTACTATAAAACGAACTTACAGCTGAAAAGAAACGGACACAAGTAGAACTCTTGTAACTTTCGGAGGCAGCTCTCCGTTTAAATAGAATGAAACTCGACCGAAACTCTAAAATCGAGCGAGTTTAAACGGCTCTTTAGTGAACTCTTCTCCTCACTGAGAGAGACTGAGCGACTCGCGCGAGCCCCGCTGCTGTGAATGAAGAAGCGCGCGACACTGGCAAGAGCGCGCGACCAGCTGTGCAGTTCGCGAGCGCGCTAAGAGGAAGACAGTGTATGCTAAATAATCAAGATCGTCTCTTTGGGGTTGGAGAATGTTTTAAGCGGTTTAGAGAGCTTATACTTGAAAGAGACGCGTAAAGACTCTCTGCTGTCGTGTGGTTGCGTTGTAATTTCACATGATTAAAGTACACTGAAGAGAGTTTGCTCACCACAAGACATGTGGAAATAATACAGCACTTCATTTTATATTATAGTGAATTTGACATCGAACTTTTAATTTGAGACTACTTGAGGAGTCAACTTGGTCTGGTGTGCAAAACACAGAGACAAACAAATCTCCAGTGGCAGAATAAAAGAATGAGCCCCATTCATTCATGCTATGAAAAAAAAAACAAAAAAAACATAAATTGAAGGTTTTCATTGAATTAGAGAATTTACACTTTTCATGTTTAGTCCCAAAAATTCAAGTTTCATCATTTATTGACCCTTCTATTATTCTTTTTCCAAATCATATTTGATGATGGACCTTGCTGAGCTTCAAAAATGTCACAAAGCACCATAAAGGTGACCCTTGACCACAAACCTAGTCATAAGTGTCAATTTTTTGAAATTATGATTTATACATAATCAGAAAGCAAAATGAATAAGCTTTCCACTGATGTATAGTTTGTTAGGATAGGACAATATTTGGCTGAGATATGAAAACCTGGAATCTGAGGGTGCAAAAAATCTAAATATTGAGAAAATTGCCTTTAAAGTCGTCCAAATGAAGTCCTTAGCAGTGCATATTACTAATCAAAAATTAAGTTTTGATATATTTATGGTAGGAAATTTACAAAATATCTTCATGGAACATGATCTTTACTTAATATCCTAATGACTTTTGGCATAAAAGAAAAATCGATCATTTTGACCCATACAATGTATTTTTGGCTATTGCTACAAATATACCCCAGTGACTTAAGACTGGTTTTGTGCTCCAGGGTCACAAAAGTACATGCAACAGCTATATTCCAATACTTCAAGTCATTCAATAGCTCTGTGTGATGAACAGACCAAAACTGAAGTCTTTCCTCTTTAGCTTTCAAAACTTTCAATGCAATACGTAACTCATTTATGCATAATATTCAAATGCCTCATAATGTAAAACTATTATATACAAATGACATACAAGTGTTTGGTAGTTAACATGGAGGTCACAGCATCATTTCCAAAGATATCATGTCAGAGAGTTCCAGTAGCCAAACCAAACCATGATGTTGTGAAGAGGAAAGTGAAGTGATGATAACAACTCCACAAGCCAAACATTCCTCAGCAACATTATCTGCAGAGTGAAGAGGGACAGAAATGCTTTCCCCTCCCTATAAGCACACACCTCACATGTCCAATAACATTACATTGCAGTCGTCCCTTAAAGTATGTGGACACTTAAAAAGGTTTTGCATTAGCTACAAATAATAAAAGCAAGTGTCGTCTACACTAAAATGCTGCATGGTGGGTTTTTTTTAAAACCAACTTTACTTTTTTCCATTTTCTTTTTAATGGCTTTTATTCAACTGCCGTGACAGTGATTTTTTTTTTTTTTTTTTTTTTTTT
>JAFVLL020018165.1:0-28219 GCA_021397915.2 Tor tambroides | reverse complement strand
GTGAAGTGCTCTATGGCATATACTGCTAAGAGATGTTAAGGGCCCTTGTGACCTTCTTATTCAGTTTTGTAAGGAGCAGTGAATGCAAACATAAAATTGCACCTAAGACTGGAAAACAAACTGATGAACTGGTGTTAGTAAATGATTAAATGGATTTGCTCAGATCTGTTGTTTTGGAGAGATACTTAATAGCTACAGTATGAGAAGAAATGCTAAACATTTTTAGAAAGAGGTAAAAATTGCATTTATCATTAAATATTACAGTGCAGGCATAATCACATATAGCCAAATATATAAATATACGTATTTTTTAAATACAAAAAAACAAAAAAAAGCCCATATATCTATGTACTAAAATATTTCTAAATATATTGTCATAAATATACCAATATAGCCATTGCATGACCCTGAACCACAAAACCAGTCATAAGTAGCAAGGGTATATATTTGTAGCAATAGCCAACAATACATTGTATGGGTCAAAATTATCCATTTTTCTTTTATGCCAAAAATCATTACGATATTAAGTAAAGATCATGTTTCATGAAGATATTTTGGTCACAGTTTATATTAGGTGGCCTTAACTACTATGTACTTATTGTGGTCACTTTTCCTGATATTGAGGTGGGATATGGTTAAGGTGTAAGGGATGGGTCAACAGTGTAATTATAAATGTAATAACAGAAATTAATTACAGATGTAGTTACATGTAGGTATTTTTAAATATATACGTACAATGTAAAAACATGTATGTACACAATAAGTGCATTGTATCACATGATTAATTTCAATGTAAGTACATAGTTAACGCCACCTAATATAAAGTGGGACCAATATTTTGTAAATTTCCTCCCTTAAATATATTAAAACTTAATTTTTGATTAGTAGTATGCATAGCTAAGGACTTCATTTGGACAGCTTTAAAGGCAATTTCCTCAATATTTTGATTTTTTTGCACCCTCATATTCCAGATTTTCAAATTTCAAAAGTTGTATCTCGGCCAAACATTGTCCTATCCTAACAAACCATACATCAATGGAAAGCTTATTTATTCCGCTTTCAGATTATGTATGAATCTCCATTAAAAAAAATAAAAAAATACCCTTAAGACTGGATTTGTGGTCCAAGGTCACATATATTTAGTTTCAAACATATATTTAATTGAGCTTCACGTATATTTATAACATAGCCTATATTCTGTCCATTTATTTTGGACAGAAAAAAAGGGCAAAAAAACAATGTTTGTAGTGACAAATAATTTGTCTGTCCACAGTGAAAGTGAAAAGTGTGTTTGACGCAAAACAGTCAAATAAGACAATATTTGATGTTAGTTAAGTAGATTTTGCGTTTATGAGATTTCACTGCATACTAGATCAAGATTTGTCGGCTTAGCATGGTCTGTTAGCTTCTTGCTGGTATATGCCATAACAGCATTCCACGAGCAAAAAGCCTCCATTCCGTTTCTTCATTGATTTCCATTTTAAAGCAGCCTTGTATTTCATAAATATTTCATAATATTATAGTACATTCGTTTAAGCAGTGCCCAAAATTTCTTTTGGTGGACTCTTAAAAGCATGTGCTGCCTTGGACGTCACAGCTCAGGACAGTTGCTATACTGAAGAATTTGGACTGTGCACATTACTGTGGTCCCATTTTAAACACTTCCTTTTGGCCCATCAGTCAATCAGCAATGCCACAATGTCATTTTCCTGTGGATATTTATTGGCATCCATGGTTCCACGAAGGACTTTTACTATGCAATGCACAAAAGGTGGAAAAGTTCTTCACGCTAAGAAAAATAAAACATTTCTTCTAAGAAGTGATCACTGAAAGGTTGTCTGAGTAACCCAAAACTTTTGGAACCTTTATTTTTTAAGAGTCTGTGAGAGTTTCAAACAAGTTACCTTTTTTCTTCAATATTTTGCTTGTCTTATGTAGATCAGTGCATTGTCATATTGCTATTGTTGTTATCCTTAAGATAAATGCGTTGAAATGGCCATTAACATCTGGCCTGACAAAAGATTCTTCATGTTTACATGGATTGATGGCTTGTCATGCGCAAGTTATGATCTCAGCAGTGTTTGACAGGTTTGTGATATCAACTTCCATCCCACTGTGTTTGAACACACGCCTGGGGGAAAGTGTATGCATTCAGGCATGTGCTTTACAGAGAGCTTCAGACAGATTAATTAACTCAAAGAGACTCGTGGGATGGAGACTGGCCAACATAGAACGACAGGCAGGCTGTATGCTAGGACTGCTCAGTGGAGGCATGCAGTTAATGTGAAATATGCCAGTGTCAATATTAATAATGGTCAATTTCAGAGCCCCTGGTTTGGTTCTACTCCAAACAATCCCCTGCTTGTCCATCAGGTTTGATGCTTTCTGGTTATGTTCTAAAGGTGGGTTATGAAAAGTGTTTTGTCATTGCTTTGTTCTGATTTAATCTTGACAGCGTTAAGGCGGCATTTATGGACAGTTCCCAAAGGAAAGCAACATCACAAATGAGATCTTGGTTTATTTATTTCTCCTAGACAGCAATGAGGGTAAATAGGTATTAACAAAGACTTTTGCTGAAGTCTGCGTCTTCTCGTATTTTCACCTTCCCTTGTGAAAAAGAAGTTCATTTTAGAATTAAAAAGAGTATTTACTGTGTAAATAAAATACTTTGAAAGAGCTGTTAAGTTTAAATGGAAATGTATTTTAGTTCTGAGCCTAGTCTTAGATTAAAATGTCTGTTTGAGCTGTCTTAACGTGACTTGCACAGACGTATCTTAAAGTAGTCATGGATTTAGCCTGTTTTGGATTAAATAGAGCTGATTGCAAGAAGGAAGATTACAGCTAATCTACGACAAAACTAATGCTTAATCCTTCCAAGAGGCAGGTTTAACTCCTGCATGGACTCTTTGGAATATCCAGATGAAAACCAACATGCATGACACAGGCCAGTCAGATGAGATTTTGTAGATAGGAGTAATTTATTAAATTACTTTTAATGACATACAGCTTCTCAAGACCACATTCGTCCACATTCATGTACAAATAAAATGCATTGGATATAATATCTTTGCTTGAGCCTAGACCTACCTCTATGTCCCAAAGAGGAAGGACATTACTCAAGTTCTGATCACTTTGAAGTTTTGGCATCTGGAATCTTTCATTGTGAAACAGGTGATTTGTGTGATGCCAGTAATGTTTGCAGTTTTCTATTATTGTTCAGTGTATATGCATTCCTATTTTAGAGATTGCCCATTAGAAAGGTTTAACTCACTGTCCAAACTCTTCATTGTGTGCGTAATTTCGGAGGACAACATAGTGGATTACTACTAGGAGTCAGTAGATATGGTCAGAGTGACTTTTTTTATTTGCTCTGCCCACAACAGCTGAGCAACTAAGATACAACAGAGCTCATATCTGTACGAGAGGGATGGTCGAGTGCATGCTTGGAGTATGGAAAAATCGATTTTAGTTTTACACAATACACTTTGTTTCAAGCCAAGAAGATGCTGCAAGGTCATCATTGCTACAGCAGTGCTGCACAACTAGCATTGCCTTCAGTGGAAGATCACTATTGAGCAGATGTGCCCATAGCTGAGGCAAGCAATGACCATGAGGACTTGCACACAGAGTTGCTTTCACATTGCAGCATTTGAGCCAGATAAGGTGCATTTCAATTTGGAATGTATCCATTATGGTTTAACAAAACATTTTTTATGCATATATTGTTTACCATGGCTGGTAATCACAATTGGCTCCTTATTGTATCATTTTTGGATCGTGCATCTCTCCTCCAGCTTCATATTTAATTTATCTGTAGATAACTATACTCTCATTCCGACGTAATAATCAGGGAACTTTGCTGCCGTACCATGGGGGCAGCAGGCGCAATGATATTACGCAGCGCCTGAAAATAGTCCCCAGCTATATCATAACTAGTTACCTAGCTGGGGACTATTTTCAGGCGGTGCAAAATATCCTTGCGCCTGCTGCACCCATGGTACGGGAGCAAAGTTCCTTGATTATTACGTTGGAATGAGAGTATAGTTCCTAGCCATATCGGCCTAGAAAATCGCAACTTTTTATTTTCCGTCAGTCTTAGTACACGATGTAACTACAGAAGAGTCAAGTTTTAAATAGGAAAAATATTGAAACTCTTTGGTCATTTTTGAGCAAGATGCTAATGGATGTGAACAGATTCAATGATCTATGCTAAGCTACGCTAAAAGTGCTACCGCCAGACCCGGAGATTGGCTGAATGGACTCGAAAACGGTAAAACTCAACTGTTTAACTCTTGGGGAGTTGGAAAATGAGTCTATTTTCAAAAATAGTGGTGTATTCATTTAAAGGGCACCTATTATGCCCCTTGTAATGTAATGTAAAAAGATGTAATATTGGTCTTGGGTGTCCCCAGAATGTGTCTGTGAAGTTTCAGCCCAAAAATTTTTGGGGTGCATCTAAAAAAGAGCTGTTTTGGAGTGCATTGCTTTAAATGCAAATGAGCTGCATATTCCCGCCCCATCTCCAGAAGAGGGCGTTGCGTATACGTCTCTCTGCATTGCATATCTTCAGCAATAAACAGCCGGTAGAAGCAACATAACTGAGAGTGAGCGAACTGGTGTTTAGCCGTACATATGGAAAGTCTAATGCACTGAAAGTGGGACGAAACAGCGCGATGTTACAGAGCTCGTGCCACATTGACCTGTCACCGGCGTGGATAAATTGACCGAGCTGCGTGACTGTGCTACCGAACGAATCTCGCGCTATGAACGGCGGAAACTAATCTCACAAGGGTGGCACTGATCAGTTAAAAAATACTTAATGTATGCACACAAATACGGTTAAAACACTACGCACTGTAACGACATGACATTGACAAAGGAGTCTGGAGTGATACATGTATTTAGGTAGATTTTGAGGTGCATTACCTTGAAAAATGAAAGTAATCCACAGTGTCCTCAGAAGCTCAGATGTTAGGAGAAAATGAAGACTTTTGCTTGCGAAACATTGTTGACGTTACAGCTGCTCGAGCGCAGAGAAAGTGGAGTACAGTGTACAACCACTGAGGGCAGAAACTATAGTAATGCAGGGCTGTCAATCAAACCCTGTTGCCCGGCCCTATGCAATGTGACGTCACACTGCATGAGAATCAAAACGGCAGGCCTAGTGAGACTGACTTTGTTTAAAGGGGATAAAAAAATTAGGATTTTTATCATTGTAGGGTGGTTTTGTTCACACACTGCCAACACACATTTATGTCCAAACACTATGTAAAAGTGGATTTTGGATAATAGGTGCCCTTTAATCTACACTTTTAAGACTATACTTTTAAGATTTAAAGTACACCACAAGCGCACATTCAATACAATTAAGCACACCTCTTCTCTAGAGTTTCAGAAGAGATCTCAATAATGTATCAAACTGTGTGAGGATATCATGAAGTCTGAAACTCAGTATGAACTGACATGTCTCATCAAATTCTTCCAAGATAAATTCATCTGAGCTGCTATTCACATGAATTTTATAGCTTTTATCACTGTATGTCGACGGCTGACTCATTTGTGTCTATTTTAAGCTTTCCTAAGGAATCTGAGACAATATTAATACCCAAAGTCTTTCTGTCATGATTTACATACCCTCATATTGCACACATTTCTCCTTTGGAATAAACACAAAGTTCAAAAAAGGCAGATAAATCACTATGAAATGCCATTAGTATATCATATGTTCCATAAGACCTAACTGCTATATTCAGCCTTCTGAATATGACAGCTTTGTGTGAGGAACAGATGGAAATATCCACTGAAGTTCTTGACTGACTACAATATACCCTAGTCTATTAAAGAGCAAACTGAAAAATACATTTTTCTTTGGGTATGCAAGTAGAAAGGCCCAACCCATTAATTCTTTAGGAGTGTATGCAGTACATGATGCTACTAAAAGGCTTTTGAAATTTTTAAATGATTTAAGACCTTATAGCAAGAACGTATATTGATTAGTGCAGAAGTTCAGCATTCTCAAGAGTTCTCAAGATTGAGTTCTGCCTAATAAAAATTGCATTCTACTTTCTGCTGAATAGATTGTGGTAAAGATTTAGCTTTATGTGTGTATATAGTACTATGCCTAATATCACCATCATATAATTTAATTGATCCAGGCTCACTGGAACACAAGCCTTGTTCTGAAAAATGATTTCACATTACTTATTTCACATTTTCAAAAGAGTGCCACTAAAAGCACATTAATTTCATCCAAACAACATTTAAATATATTGTTTGTTTTGTATGTATCATGGCAGTTTATAAATTAAATGTCTGGTGAGCAGCACTAAAAAGGTTAATGCTGTATTACGCTTGGAAATAACATACCACCTACACTAAAACCTATCCTAAACATAACCAATAGTGTTAACAAATGCCTAAACAAAGCAACCAACCCAAGTCTTTGATTACTTTTAACAAGTGTTGTGATTTGTGTTTCATGGGGAACTCAAGTGTGACCTGTACCAGGTGAGCTACCAAGCAAGTTTGCTATGTTAGAAAAGTCATACATATGGATCTGGTTTTGTGATTCGCTATGGTAAAATAGTTTTGAAGTCATAACATAGTATTGTGCAAAGAACCACACACAAAAAAGTCTTTATTAATCAATAATTGTCCCTTGTAATCATAATTTATGTTGTTAGCATTTTACTGCCACTAGTGAGTGTTCATTTCAGCTGGAAACTGTAGTGTATTGTATGTGTACAGTAGGTATGTTTTTCCAATAAGCCCATGTTGCATTTCATATTCCTGTTGCTCTCTTTATCAGAGATACAGATTAGAATTGTAGCTTTATGCTATTGTAGGGATACTGTCAGTGAACTAAAATATCCCCTAGTGCCAAGTCCTAATGTATCATTTAATTAAGCCCATCAACCATGAGGACAAATATGAAAACCTATTATAATGAACAGCCTCTATGGAACAATGAGCACTGGTCCTGATCCTAGCGCAGTGATCTCATCTTCTGTTTATCAAGCCCTTATATCTCATTCATCAAACCACCCTTCTCATTTCTACCCATTGATTTAGCAACAAATTCATAGATGAGCTTCTATTCTAGGATTCTAAATAACAGCAGGCCATTGCTTTGACCCCATAGTCTCAGTCAGAGCTGATCCGGAGTCCTAGCAAACGGTCATATCATCTCCATAATCGGCTCATTGTTTTCTCTTGTGGTGGTCTTTAGTTTAAGTCTGCTGCCGAATCACAGCGGACCATCCCATCCGCAGTCTCTGGGTCAGCCGCTGCGCTTGGCCTTTAAAGCCAGTCCTGCCGAGCGTCCAAATGTCAGCATACACACAGACCTTTCCTCTGTGTGTATGTGTGTGTTTGTTTGAACACGTGTGAAGAAAATCGATGCACCTCACACAATCTTTACTATATGTGCGGCTCTTCCTGAAACATTAACACCTGTGTGCCATACTAAGGATGCACCAGGAGCTGCTTTTTAGTACCGTATACCCAGACAGGCCTGACTATTTTGTGACTGCTGTGAAGGGCTGTTCAAGTCTGCGGTGTGATAAAGGCTCTCGCTCCCTCTAGAGTAGGTTTTTCAAACACTTGCTGACTTTGAGCAGCGGCACTCCTCACTGATCGGCTGATCATTAATTCTTTTTTTATGTCATCTTTTTTGATGCGGTAGCAGTTTTTCAGTTGCAGCGGTGCCCTGTTGGCTGGAGATTTCAACAGTGTCAGCATGCACACTCACACACATCTTCAGACGCTGCTTATATATTATTCAGCCCCACAATCCTGTGTGTACATTCAGCCAATTCAAGTTTAGGTGGCTGGATAATACACTCTTAGGCTTTTTTAATGGATTCTACCTGTAGTAAAGAAAAGAAAAATCACCACTGACATCTCTTTAATATCTCAATAGGTCCCACAAGACAGGAATGAGATCAATTGGAGAGCAAGTGGAGTCTTTTACTAGTTTATCTCCTGAGAAACAGATCGACTCACAATTTCTCAGTCTTTTCTTTGCCAAGATATTCAATTTGTAACTAGAACTCAAAGTACTTAATCTCAATATATATATATATATATATATATATATATATATTTTTTTTTTCCCAAAAGCAAATAACCAGTGTTAGAATTGTCAGAGAACTTTCACTTTGTAAAGCTTGTGAAAAATAAGTATAATTTAATTGAAAAACTTATTGAAAAGTGTGAACTGACTGTCATTTTTTTGAACACTTAAATACATGTTATTTCCAATTAAATGAAAACGTGTAGTTTAAATTTATAATAAATTAAATTAAAAGTGCATTTTGACCCCTTTAAGTAGGACTTAAATAAATTATTATTTGTTAATTCAAAATTGCTTCAGTTGTCAAATAAATATACATAAATATAATTTGTACTGAAATTTGTTTTTGTATTTAAATATATTCATATTTACATATTTATAATGAAGTTATTATTTAGTATATTGGAAATATATTAACTTTAAATGCAATATCAAATAACTTTACAGTTGAAACTAATCAAGTTAATCAAGTACTTTTCGAGTGCTTTAGTATGTTGATAAACACGTCAAAATAAGAAAGAATGAGAAAAGATTATTAAAACCTGACAATTTATAAATGTTCTTAAAGTAAAACATTTGATTTGACATTATTAGTGTACTTAAAAGTGTACTTAATATAAGTACAGAGACAGTTAAAAAACAGTCATGATATGTACTCTGTTTAAATACACTTAAGTGGCCTTTTATTTTATTATCTGCAAGTACCATATACTGTATAATATACTTTTAAGATTTAAAGTACACTACAAGGGCACATTTCAACAATTATTATTATTTTTTACTTACAAGGGTTTACTTGAAAAAAAAGAAAGAAAAAAAAAAAACATTTAGTCATTTTCTTAACCTAATTCTATTCCTAGAATGTGTGATCATATTTTCTTCTGGGGAGTTTTTAGGCAGATTGTCTTAGTTGCTCTTTTCCAGTGACCAGGGGCTGTAAAATAACAAATTGTACATAAAATTATGATTCAGCTACCATAGAAATGGTCCATATGACTGTGCTATAACCAATGACACAATGATAAAAAATAAGAGACTTTATATTCAGTTGGATCCAGCTGAGGCAGTGCTTCTGCATGCATATGTCTTCATGCCTGATTTGTATTAGAGATAGAAAGGAGGGATACAATTCCTTTCAGTTTTGAGGTCTTTGTATGTGAGAGGAATTGAATTCATGGAGTAACTCTGTTTGAATGAAAGTGTGTTGTGTGTGAGTGAGAGAGAGGGGGGAAAGGGAGAATGGAAGAGCTTGTGTTACTGCTGGCCTTCTTTGCCAAATCTCAGTTATGATTGTGGCTGTGCATATTGCAGTGTGAATTATCCAAGAGGTGAGGTGTGAGTAATCCAGGCTGTACGACCTGCTGAATTCTCGCTGAGAATTCTGGGACATCTCGGCTGATGGATAGCGGCTGTTTCATACCGTCTGCTTTTTTCTAAACTCGCTAGTGTTTTCCTTCATGAAAATTGTATTGCTCAGAGATTGTTTCTCCTGCTGTTTCTGTGACTATAGGGCTATAAAAATGTGAAAGCAAAATAAGCACAGTTTTCTTTACACCATTCAAACAATTAAGAGAAAGCTGTTTAACGCACTGGATTCTGGGCTGCAATAAAAATCACTGACTAGTCCTTGTAAATGTGAAAATTACCTTACTTCCCCAATAGAAATCATTACCACCCGAATAAGGCTTATGAGAAACAATACATTTATTCGGTCGGTAATTTTTTCTAATGGCAACGTCTGTAAAAAATAAATATACATGACACCTCAGTGATAAAACTCATGTACTCGGATGGTGGTTTATTTATGGGGATGGAGCGATTTCTGTGATCCTATGAACCCAGGTAAGGTATGGTCAGTCATATGAAAGTCAGCTGTAAACAAAATGCCTGTTATTGTTTGGAAAATTAATAAATGCGTATTTAATTTAATATTAAGTAAATACTATCATATTTGATATTTAAAAATTCTATTTAACCTATTCATAAACAGGAAATTGAAATTCTATAGTTTAAATCATTTTCTGTCATTTTAAAAATGTGGAAATTAGCAGAAATAAGCTAATGCAAACTCTTTTTTAGATAAGGTAAACATTTGACCCAGCTACTTGTTTGACTAGTAAAATAATTAGTTGTACAAGCCCTAATTTGTAAACATGTCTATAACAAATATTTTAACTCTTTCCCCACCAGAGTATTATTTTTAAGTTGCCAGCACCAGCATTTTTGATCATATTCACCATGTTTCTTGACCCCCAGCGTATTTTATTGAATAAATATGTAAACAGTGAATATATCCGATTTGTATTTATATATATATATATATATATATATATATATATGTATATAATTTTTCAAAAACACTTGTGTGGGTAAATAAATAAATAACATTGTGAGCAAAAACACTGAGAAAAATGTATTTTGTCAGGATCAGATTCAGATTGAAATCAAACATACATGATCAGAGATCCAAGTCCATCAACACCTGAAAAGCTTGCACTGTCTTATACCTCTTCATGGATGTCATATATATATATATATATATATATATATATATTTATTGTTATTTTCTCAGTAACGTTAGGTAGTTTAATTGTTATGTTTCTGAATGTTTGGTGAACATTTACACACTCACTTGTGCATAAACAATTTATATCCCCTCTTTCTGATTTACACATATATTCTTCTCCGCATGTTTTTGGATCCGGAGAAGCAATATTTTTAGAAGGTCCACAACAGCGCCTACTGCCATATAACAGTGAAACAAGGATTGCTGGAATAACTCATCAATGGCAGGGGTAGAATTAATAATTGATTGTATACCTTTAATGGCATAAAGTTCACATGATTCATGATGTGGAGCAGTGACATAATATTATTCTTGTAGGCAATTTCCAGCATTTAAGTAATAAAAGTGTCCATATTTAAAATGTGTGCACATTATCAAACATTACTGTAGGTGAGAGAAAAAGACTATCATTCTGGATTCAGACAGCAATGAAATCACTGACTAGCTCTTGTAAATGTTGAAATTACTATACATTCCCATGAGGAAACATCAGTCCATCAGTCCTGTCCGTTCTCCCTGGCACACACATACAAACACCTCTCGCTTCCTGGTTATCAGTTCTACAGCCATGGTTTGCAAACGTCTGGTTCATCTACCCTCTCAGTTTTTGCCCTTTTAGATTGTGATCAGTTAAGTCTCTTTGGTTGGTTTAGCTTCTCCTGACAAACACAATATTGGCCACTCTGACACTCCCAATGGCCCCTGTGGGTCCAGAGCCTTAAGCACTATAACTCTAAGCACTGAGATCTGCCGCTGGGTCATCCACTCTCTTATCGATTGATTCTGCCTGCTCCAGTAATCTGCTAGATGACCGTGTTTACCAGGATTAACCTGTTGCAGACTGGACTGTAGAAGCGTAGCGGGAATAGGACAAATCTGTAGGAAAAATCTATTTTTCATACAGAGATGAATTTAGCCAGCTTCAACACAAAAAATGACAGATTTGGGCAAGTGGTGTTTGCAAAGGCCTACTGTTATTTTTGGATATACTTACCAGAACCACTAAGAAGCGCGGTGGTTTTACACGGTAAAACATTTTCTTCAGAAAATATAAAAATCTTGTTTACGTTTGCTATTTGAAGCATGACTCACAACAAACGAATAAAGCAGAAACAAGCATCATAACAAGAGCTGCTTATTGCATCATTCACAGTACCATTAGCATGACCCAAAACTAAAATGCACTAGCGTCAGCATTCGAGAGAATGACTTCATTAGTCACAACCTGGAATAAAAGGCACACGTCGAAAACGAAATGTTAGCAGAGCAAACCTGCAGTTGCATTCAAAATTGAGCCTTAATGACGGTGGAGTCCTTACGGAATGGGCTACCATCGCTCACACCTACTAATCATTGTTTAGACAGTCCAATTTTCCCGTGTAGTGGCATCATTTTCTTCACAGAGGCTTCTTATCTGCCCGGTAGCAGTGTGGAGGTGCGGATGAAGGGATTGCTGTGACATTTAGGTAAAGAGCAGCCATCACAGTGGGGAGCTTTTGAAAGACATATATAATAATACGTATAGGTCATATAATCGTACAGCCAAGATGTGCGTGTACTTATAAATCAATTAGGGTGTGTGGAATGAAAGAGTTATAGGATACAGCAGATGGCTTTTGATAGATATAAGGGCTGTGATCTTCACAGTGATGCCTAACCACAGAGAGATTAGGATTTTCTAGGCAAGTAAAAAAAAAAAATTCTTGATTTCGAAAAAAAAAAAAGTCAAAATTAAGTGAGTTTTTTGCTTGAAACAAGCTAATTTTGAAATTTAGAAAGTTTGAATGGAAACAAGAAAAAAAATCAAAGTAAGAAAAGCATTTTTTTGCAGTGAGAGAGAGCGGGAGAAACAGAGTATGTGCTTTAAAACATCAGGGATGCCTCTAGGTTATATAACCCTTGAAAAATGCTGTTTAACCTGTGATCACACTAGACTTTGTGCACAAGGACCCCAAAAGACAGCCAACTGTGCAGTTCTAAAGGAATGTTTCACTCAAAAATTTAAATTCTGTCATCATTTCCTCACCCTTATGCCATTACAAATCTGTTTGAATTTCTTTATGCGGAACACAAAAGTAGAAATTTAATGATTATCCAGCTAAGCGCATAGAAGTATACAGTGACTCATTTTAATGCTAATAAAGTATATATGCTGATTCATTTGCTCAGCATTTTCTGATGCAAAGGGTTGTGTATCTACAGCATGTACCATTTTCACACACACAAACACATAACTCTTACACACGATAGATCTGCTATCGTTAGATGCATGTAAAAACACAATCTATTGCCAACCCTTTACATTAGCACTAGGTTATAGAAAGGTTTTAATAGTCACTTTAATAGGTGGAACTGACATAATTAAATATCCAATATCGACCAATACTGCTTATCAGCCAAAACTCATAATATATATCTTATTGCATCCCTAAGATAGATCCTGTGCTTATGACTTGATGCTGGTAGACGACTTTGCCTCTATTTGCTGCGTTGGAAAATTCCCATTTCGACTTCAACCTCCTCAATATGCTTGTCTTGTTCTTCATTGCTTGCATCAGCATCACTGACCTAACCAGACGATTGCCTTAAATTAGATCTGCGCCAGTCCTGAGGATTCCACGTCTCAGCTTAGTTATCAGGATTCCTTACATATCATCCTCCCAACTGCATGCTTTTGGGAGATATGATAGCATCTTCTGCCTGTGTGGGATATGAACACTCACAAAAGATCAGAAAGTGGGCATGTAGATATGTTATTTTTCATGTAGATCACCCAGACGGGGTTCATCTGACTCAAGTGTAGCTCCATCCTTCCACTACCCAAACGGGACCAAATGTGTGGCTAATATCACTGGATGGTATCCAGTCAGAGGAAGAAAGAAGTGTCTTTATACCACAGCACTTCAGGCGCCAACAAACCTGAAGAGCATTCAAGGACCTTTCAACTTCATCCTCTCTGGAAAGTCGAACATTTACGTTCCGCTTATAAAGTAAGAGAGACCAGAGAGCTTTGTAACTCTTTTTCCTATGATTTCTGTGACTCAGTGTTTTTGTTGTCTGTTTCTTTTTTAGAGAAAATCTACAAGTTACCTCTAAAGTGTGTAAATTCAAATTTAATGAAGTTCCAAACATAGGTTCTGTGGAGGAGCCTAATCATTCAGTCATGTCAATCATCATTACGAGCCTATATAATCAGCAGTCATTGAACCGTCCCAATGACATACCTTTACCTCCCCACCGCCTCCGGATCCTCTACTCTATTCTACCTCTTTCTATTTCAGTTATGTTTTATGGAGGGTTAGCACAGAGATCAAGTCCACTCTTGGGATTGAGCTCCTGCTTCAACATCAGCAAGACAGTTTTGCTTACCATTAGATATGGGCAGGTGATCTTATGAAATTGTTCATTAATGTGAAGTCACAACTATGTCAAATGTCGAATTATGCACATTTTATGTCAAATGATTGCACATTTTTTTAATTTTAATTTAATTAAAGTGATGTGACGTGTCATGTAGCCAAGTATGGTCTCCCATACTCAGCATTTCTGCTTTGCATATCACCCATCCAAGTTCATGCATGCAGCAGTGAGTAATGAACACACACCCAGAGCTGTGGCAGCCATTTTTGCTGCTGCGCTCAGGGAGGAACTGGGGGTCCGGTGCCTTGCTCAAGGACACCTCCGTTGTAGGCAATGAGGGTGGAAGAGAGTGCTGGGCATTCATTCTCCCCACCTACAGTACATTTTCTGCCAGTACTGAGACTCAGACCCATGACCTATGGGCTACAAGTCTGACTCTCTAACATTAGGCCACAACTGCCCCCTAATTAAGGTGAAAATTGAGAATAGAAGAACAATTGCTGTTTCAGATGATACACATTTTGTCATTTAACATTCATTAACCTAATCGCAAATTGACTCAGAAGTGAAATAGTTCATTTATATAATCCAAATATAAATTAATTTTTATAACTCAAATAGTTTTTATCCTGTAAAGCAGTGTTGAGCAACTCTGATTAGTTCTATCCCTAATCAAATAGACTTGAATAATCTAAACAAAAGGTGTGTTCTATTCGACTGTCAATGCCCTGCGAAGTCGACTTCAAAGGGTATTCCACAATTTTAAGTGAGATTCCAATCTGAATAGAGCTAACATGCACTGCAAAAAAAGGAAACATCAATACATCACTTCACAGGAAGTGGAGAAAGAAATTTACCTACAAGTCGTTCGATCCAGAATTTTGAATAAAAAGGGCACAGAAATGGATTGAGGCTCTATTGTGTTTAATTAGACACAGGTGTGCTTTGTCCACAGGAATAAAATGCATGAAACACGATAGTTGCAGTTCGAATATCATGGTTATAGTTAAATAAGTAACACATTTAATATAACCAAATTAAGCTAATTTTCATATTTAAACATTGCAACAGAAATTTAGCTTTCAGTTTAACACTTTCAAATATGTAATTTCTAATTTATGTGACTCAAGTTTGATCTGTGTTTTATGTCGCGGGGTGTTCCGAACTTACAAATTTTGTCAAGTAAAATTAACTACAAATGATACCCTGTGCTCGGGGAATAGGGAGCAGTGAACACTGTGTCCTATGAATCGGAACGCAGCTAAGGTCTTTAAGATCGAATGAAAATTACAGGCAGGAGTGTTTAATTAAGGTTGGAGCTAAACTCTGCAGGACAGTGACCCTCCAGGACCAGAACTTCCCACCCCTGCTGTAAATCCTCTATATTTTTTTACCCAGAGATGACAGTGATAATGAAAGTGTGGGTGGTAGTCACGTAGGATATCATCCCTGCATCAGATTTTTAAGTTCTGAATCTGACAGTGTTATTCCACCAGTGTTACAACCCTCTCCGGTCTCCCCTACTATTTTATCACATTTTGAAACCCACTTGTTATTTTGATTTTCATCTTTATAAAGCGGAAACCCCCAGAATAGGGTTGAATATAAATTGAGAAATGTTTATGATATTGCTTCGCAGAAATACAGCATGGGGGAAAATTTGCTTCGTAATTCTCCAAGTGTCTCCTCGGATGATGGTTTCTTATGAAATCCAAACCAAAAGCAATGTCAGTTATTGGTCTCTATCCAATAGACTCTACAATTGCTACGATCATGGTGCAGTTGGGAAATAAACTGCCAGGCATTGGAAAACAGCACACGGACGAGAGTGGAAAATCGATCTCTTTCTCAGACGTCCAACAGCACGGAGAGAAACATGGTGTGGGATGCTGATGGCATCTGTCACTGCGGACGCTGGTGCGACACGAGGGCCGACGTGGGGTCATACTCGCAGGGGATTGTCATTTTAATAGACAAGCATTTCTTGTCTGTCGCGGATCATTTATTGGGGCAAAGAGCAGCGGTTACTGCAGTAGGGGAGGCGGCCATGGCTCCGTGCACTGCCTGTGACAGCTTGAGGATGGCGGGTGGAAGCTGTCCTCTTTGATCTGTCAAACCTGCATGATGGAACACACTCCTCATCTACCAGCTGCTCTTTCGCAAGATTACACGCACCTGGGGGCACATCCGCCTCCTCTTAATGTTTGTTGTGACATGGAGTTGTTGACGTCCCATCGTGATTGACTGAAGTGATGAGCAGTCATCTCATGAGCCAGTGTTTAACAGCAGCCCTGAAGCCTGAGCAGTCCCAGTAACCTTTCTTTGACCGATTTTAACTTTTATGAGATGAGAAATTAAATGGTATTATAATTGGCCGTATCTGAGAAGTGTTAATTCTGTGAGGGTATATTTGAGATGGACTTTTTTTAAAATAGTCACCCAGGCTTTTTGTGATCATGAATTTTTCAGAAGGTCTGCACTGCCCAGCTCATTGCCGCTAAAAGTCACATCAAAATTAAATATAACTGATTGGTTTGAATGTCATTCAGAGATGCTTTTCTACCATAGCATTAACTGTAGTAAAAGGCATTGAGAAACTAATCAGTTAGTCACAGCCATTTCCTGAAAATATAGGAACACATATTTCTTTCACTCTTTAAAAAAAGGGCTGTAATTCTCTCAACAAACTAAAAGACATAGAATGAAACTTGTATATATATGGAAAGAAAGATATAGATTGTATTACCTGTTAGCTTGTTTGATCTCTGCTCAAATGCATGGTATATTCCACATGTCTTTGATCTTATCTGATTGTATGGCGATTCTTTTTTGAAGACTAGCTCAGTGGAAAACCCAGATAAGTGATCAGCTCAGTGAAAAACACTTTCTTCTGCCTGCAGATAACCTTAATAATCAAAATAAGTGTCCATGCTATTTTTGTCGCGACTGTCTTGAGGAGAGTTCAGCATTGTGCTCTTGAGTATGAGAACCTGTATGAAAATGTCTGTTGCATTTTTTTTTTTTTTTTGTTGCATTTCATCTTTCTTCTGCGTTGCTAGAGTGAATGTCCTGTATTTGGGTGCTCTCAAAATGAGGTCCCTTTTTAACTTGTTTTAGTAAAGTTGCTACTGAATTTCAAAATTCTTCTGAAGTTTTGTCTTTGGGACATTGTTTACTTCTAAATCTGTGGGGGTTTTTTTAGGGGGTGGGGTACAAAATATTAAGTCCCACTTTATATTAGGTGGCCTCAACTACTATGTTCTTACATAAAAACAAGTATAATGCACTTTTTTTGTTCATATTATATTGCAAAACAATTGGGATAAGGGTAAGGTTAGGGACAAGTTTGGTGGTATGGGAAGGTTTAAGGGATGGGTCAGTGTAACTATTAATGTAATTACATAAAATATTTACAGATGTAATTACTTGCAGGTATTTTTAATAAATATAAGTGCAAGTTAAAAACATCTATGCACACAATAAGAGCATTGTATCAAGTGATTAATTTTAAATGTAAGTACATAATAGTTAAGGCCACCTAATATAAAGTGGGACCAAATATTGCTATCTTTATTCTTAAATGGATAAGAAGAAAATAGCAGTTAAGAAGAATTTTATTCTTAAGGATGTTTCCAATGAATCTGATCCCAGCTATTCAGTGCACATCTCTTGATGATTTCTGTGGTTTCAGTAATAGAGTAATTGTCCACAACAGAGAGAGATCATGTCACTGAACGACTGGAGCTCGGCAGGGAATGGATATTGGCAGAATGCTTAACCTATCAGTGCTGTTTGACCTGTATTCAGAGTAAAATGTACTGACCACTGCCCTGTCAGACAGAGAAACCCTTAGTTAGCCGCAGTGTGCATATTCCCCTGCCACCAAATAAATGCTCATGAATAAAGTCACATTTGCCTGAGGAAGTAACCATAGCAACACTGTTTAAAGCTTTTTTTCATATTGGGCATCAGATCTTCTAAACAAAAGTACTGCCATTGTTTGTCTCTTTAAGATTTATACAGCAGAAAAAAAAGTTGTTTTTATTTCATTTATATATCACAAAAGTGAATTTAAAAGGTGCATAGAGTTTGATTGGTTGATAGACCCAATGCACAGCTATGAAGTAGTTATAGGTTTTGACCAGATTGCAGTTTAATATCACTTTACTTCAACGGGCCCTACAGCCTTTCAACAGCAAAGTAAATGAAAACCAAAAAGACATTGACCAAGCAAACAAATATGACAAAAAGAATGATAAAAATGACACATTTCTTTGTTTTTAAATTATACTTTTTTTATCTATGAAAAACACATAAACCTGTTGCCAGTGCTGGCCTTCTAGGTGAAATAGCTTTATACTAAAAAGTCACATGACATTTTGATTGGTTGTGGTGGTAGTGATGATATCTTACTGTTTTGCTATTAGAGACGCTGCATGCTACCCAACACTGCTGAGAGCTGCACAGACACAGGTAATTCACAGATTAATCAATCTCTGTGTGTGTGTGTGTGTGTGTGTGAGATAGCATAGCAATGGTTCATGTCTCTGCTGCTAGTTCTAAAATGATGCTTAAAAATCAGAACAGATAATAATAATAATAATAATAATAATAATGGCCACACTTTATTTTAAGGTCCAATTCTCAGTACTGACAAACCATTAACTATGACTTTTGCCTCAATAAACTCCTAATTTGCTGCTTATTAATAATAAGGTCGTTGTTAAGTTTAGGCATTGGGTAGGATTAGGGATGTAGAATATGGTCATGCAGAATATGTGCTTTATAAGTACTAACAAACAGCCAATATGTTAATATATACTGAAAGTATTAGTTTAATTGGATTGAATTTTGGAACCTGCCCTAGGATGTCCCATTTGTTATTTCTATGATTCAGAAGTGTGCTCTTGAGCACCCCATTTAAAGGTGTGATTTGCCCCTTTGCTGAGCACTGCACTGCTGAGCACTCCACAGTGCACTACTACCCAACAGTCCATGTGACATTACATCACCAACGTGTTGTCTCTGAGGAAGATCACAGGGGCTTGTGGCAACATTTAGAGAGGCTTGAAACTGAATTACCTATAGAACCCCTTCAGACAGCTGACCTCCTTGAATTCACACACAGACGAGAACAAGACAGAGAGAAGTGGAGACTCTGTATGCGAGACTGAGTCAAGAGAGAGTGTAGGTGACAGAGATGCAGTTCCTGCCGGAGCAATAATGTGTCCCTGTGTGTGAAGCAGCTTCTGACAAAGAAAGTGCAAGCAGTGGGGTGGAGAATAGAACAGCATGTGGGGAATGTAATTCGCACTGCTTTAATGCATGTGTTGGGCAGGTGGGTCTGTGTTACCACATGTGATTAAGAAAACCCTCGCATGAGCTTCCATTGAGAAAGTGTAATCTGAACACAGCACACTGAGCAGATGTGTATGTGCTGAGGTGGTGGTTCTGGATTTTCTTTACCAACAGAAAACGCATTACAACAAGATCTGATAGTGTATCTGAGCTGCTACTTGCAGGGTGATACTGTCATATGAATATGATTTATGGTTCAGAGATAATCACATACATTTTAGCAACCTTTTTGATCACTCTCACAATCTCCAGCACCTCGTTTTGTCATACGCACACAGCGAGCGTTCAGACACATGGCCTGAATTACTGCTGCAGCTGGCTCAGACTGTGATGGTGATGATGATGGTAGTAAAGTGTGAGAGAAAAGTGCGCTATTAAAGACGCCATGAAATCAGAATTGGAGTTTTGCAGCATGTTAGCTTTCTATTTACTGTACAGACCCAGATGAAAAATGTTGGTAACACTTACGCTTTTTCACTTTTTGAATTTTAGTCAGTGTGTAGTGTGTATGTTTGGGCATAAAAAGATCTACAAAGTTACAAATCTCAAAGTCCACTCCAAAGGGATATATTTTGATTTTTAAAAAAATCCCTTTTCAAGAACTACAACGAATGGCTCATTTGGACTACAGCGTTGTTTTCCGGTGTTTGTGATATCACAAAGCTGCCCATTAGAATATCGTTAAAATAAATCCCGCCTACGGAAATTCAAATGGTTGGCGGGTGGGGAGAATGCTTGGTTGAGCACTGAACATTTCAAAATCGAAACCCGGTGCGGGTGTTTTTATATCACTTTATTTCTTTAGGAAACCGACTGTCTTCAGAAAATCATGGATGTCATTTTCATTTCATCTTGCATGTAATGTCTGATAAAGCAGCGTTTGTGAGCGGAGCTCTGATTTGTGTAGCGTTACCAGGGAAACCTCGCTCTCTCCCGCTCCAACAGTGCCTTCTGCTGGCAGAGAATTAATTTGCATATATATGCTGCCACAAATAGTGTAAGTCTGTGGGACTATGGTATAAATAAATTCATCTGTATAACAGTTTCACTGCAATTCATGTTATAATGTTAGAATTAAAGAGCAATAAACAATACATATTACCGTTGCACTTATCTGTACATAGTAATTTATTTTTAAGCTGTTGTTGACATCCTATCTAAAATGTGATTTAGAAAAAACAAAACAACAATAACGCTACCACTTTAATATGTCTTGTAATATCCATGCATGCATAGGTTCTGCGTGGTCATCTTGTTCAATATTCTTGGGGTCTGAATTGATATGGCAATATTGATGAACTTGCTGTTTTGGCAAGGGGCGGGGCAGTACTGAAACACCGTCTAAGCTGTTCGCCAATCACAATGCACTGGGACAGCTAACCACTCACAACACATTTTGTTTTCCGGAAGGCAGGCCTTCATCAAACCCGGAACTAATTGAGCATTTGTGCCAGGCTGGGGAGAAAGGTGAACATTGTGAATTATGTGAAAAATAATGCGATTTTCTAGCATGTTCTAGTACACCCCCAAAACAAAATCAAGACTTTGTAAAAAGCATAATAGGACCCCTTTAATGTCAGTTGCAGCATAAAATTATGCATTTGTTACAGTTTTTATTAATATTTGTTAGCGTTAGTTAAAAAATGCAACTGTTCATTCATTGTTAGTTCAGGTTAGCTCAGGTACATGAAATAATATTAATGGATTTTTTTTTTTTTTAAATTATAATAATGTATTAGTAAATGTTGAAATTGGAATGAACCAAGATGAATAAATGTTTTAGAAGTGTTTTTCACAGTAACACTTTATTTTGAGGTGTCCTTGTTACACATTACATATACTTACTATAATAATAACAATAAATTATACATAATTACATGCAATTAACCCTAAACCAAACACTAACCCTAAACCTAACCATATAGTAAGTACATGTAGTTAACAGTAATTACTCAGTACTTAAATGTATAATTACACTGTAATAAGGACACCTTAAAATAAAGTGTAACCTTTTTCACTGTTGGTTTACAAATGGAATAGTTAGTTAACATATGGAACCTTACTGTAAAGAGTTACTAAACTGTTTTACAGGATTAGATTTAAAACACGATGCATGGGGTTAAACATGGTGGAGCAATATGACCATGTAATTATTATAATTATAAAAAATATTCAGCAAGGGTGCATTACGTTGATCAAAAGCGAAAGTCTTTTACATTATTAAAAAAAGAAAAGAAAAAAAGAAGTCTATTGAAAATAAGTGTTTTTTTTTCTGAACTTTCTATTCATCAAACATTCTGAAAAAAAGGATCATTGTTTTCATGTAACGATTACGCAGCACAACTATTTTCAACATTTATAATAATAAAAATAGTTTCTCGTGCACCAAATCAGCATATAGAATGATTTCTGAAGGATCATGTGACACTGAAGACTGGAGTAATGGCTTTTCCATCACATGGATAAGTGCCATTTTAAAATGTATTCAAATAGAAAGCAGTTATTTTTTAAATTGTAGTAACATTCCACAAAACTACTCTTTTTACTGTATTTTTGATCAAATAAATGCAGCCTTGGTGAGACTTCTTTCAAAAACATTTTAAAAATCTTACCGACCCCAAAGTACAGTAGTGTGTGTATATAATTACATATGTTTTACAATTGTATTTGCACATTTCTATATAGAATAAAATTCAATGATGGGAAAAAGTCTAGCAGTTACTTGCCCATTTCTATCAATAGAACAAATGTTCTCAAGTCTAAGAATCCTAGCACCTTGAATTGACTTGTTCTAGCCTAACTTCCTGTTTCAGAAGAAAATATGTGCTCGTCAACCTTTAAAACCCTATAAGACGCATCATTGCAGGTCAGTGTTTAATTACTCCTGGCTCAATTCTTCATCACTGCTCACTGATCCTCTTAAATACCAGCACACTAAAGACGATTGGAGAGAGATATGAGTGTAAGTATCCTTGAGTGACCCTAGAAAAAGAGAGAAAGCATGTGTATGCATGCATGTATGCTCTCATCTTAGCACGGTCAATTATCTGCAAATCTTTATTGAAAAGCATCCTCAGAGAGGGCAGATGTCTGAGAATACAGTCATATAGTGCTTTACATGCCGCTTTATGGTTTTGGTTCCATGCCAGCGAGTGTTTTAAATGTGCGTCTGTAGATATGGCTAAGTAAATGTGTGTTCTCACTCCTGTGGTCATGTGACACCTTCAAGGGTATCTCTGGGGTTCCGACTTTGCAGTCTGCTGCTGAAGTCAGCAAAGCGCTGCACAGCTTTAATGGACATCAGCGTACTTTAGCATGATTGGATAACCAGAACAGCCCCAGGGATTTTTTTTTTTTTTTTTTTTTTTTTTTTTTGTCATTTGTTGTATGTCAGTTAACTTGTTGGATGACTGGTTTGCTCATTTGCAGAGGTTTACTCTTACTGCAAGTGCAGTGAAGGAGTTTTGCCTGACAAAAGCACAGTACAGTATGAGGAAAGCTGCTATCTGTAGTTTGAAAAGCTACAAGCTACAAGGAAAAACAAAACAAAATCAAAAAACAAAATGTATGAAATGTACCTTTAGGGATAAAACAGCTTGTCAACATCTTGTGTACTTTTAACAGTGTACACGTTGTTTCACCCTGCAGAGTAGAAATATGCAAACATTTTATCATTTAATTTAAAATGTTGCAAGGAAGAAGGACACTACTTGCCAGAAAAATAGAAAAAGACCCAAATGTACACTAAATATACCAAATAAAATGATGAATTGCAGTATTTAAGAAAATGTGTTGCTATTAAACTGAGGAGTTCCATAGGGACCGAAATGGGTCAGTAAGAAAAAAAAAAGGTTCACTCAGATTTATTTCAATCCTTACACAAAAGTAAAATGCTGTAAAATTAATCAGATTTCCCTACATGAGACACTATTGATCCAGTTCTACTAGATTTGGAGCTGCAGGCACAGAATAAAAATGTGTAGTTTTATCATACTACATCATTACTTTTTTAGAAAAACCTGGAGATGCTACAAGCTAATCAGCCAACCTACTATTTCTGGACTACTTAAAAATGTAAGTTAGTAATGATTAATTTTAGTTGCTTGCTCCAAGCCATTCTGCATTTCTGAATTCATCTGCTTTGTTGTATATAGCAGTTTACTGACATGCTCAGTTGTCTCTTTGTGAGGTTTTAGGTCATGTTATATGAGGACAAAATGTGTCTCCTCCTGTTACTGTTGCTTGTCGTCACGGTGTGAGAATAAAGGTTTGTCATATTATCTTCCACCAGGGAGCTGTTTAATTGCTTACAGCCAATGACTTTTAACTCCCCTACACACAGAAAATGTGCAGGGGTAGGGAACAATCAAATGCTGTCCTAAAGATCAATTTATCTTTAAAACCAACAAGCGTTTCATCTCCTTGTAGCTGCCCTCTGCGTTACCTGATGCTAATATATTGCAATAATTGCATGCAGGATAATTTCTCTAATTATTGCACTTAGTCATTAATGCATCGATTAACAAATGGGAAGGAAAGGAGACGTTAACCTAGGAGGAACAATACAAAAGAAGGAACTGATGCAAGTAGATGCAGGATGTGAAAGTTGTCATGCATCGCTAGACGATTTGTACTTAAACAGGAAGCCATTGAAGTTGCTGTTCTTTTGATGTTGCTTTGAATCGAGGCATAAATATGCTTTGTTCCAAAATCTAGTAAACTGCCCTCCTTCCGCAGGCAACATTTTAGACATCACATACACCCCCTACGAGATTCTGTACAGTATGCAGTAGAATCCAATGTCTGTACCTAGCAGTGATAAACTTATTTGTATCTGTATCTGCATTCAGATAAAACAGAATGTGAGCGAAACTTAAACTGGAAGTTTGTGTAAACTGCATGAAAAGCATTTTAAATATAATCATGATTCATTCATAATTTCCATATAGCAAATAAGCCTTGAATCGTTAATAGTCTTCTTTTTAACTACAACAAATCTGTAAATATCTTCAAACAGTAATACTAAATAATAAATAAACTAAAAAAAAAGTTCTTTAGTAGAGTATGTAGGTGTCATTTGCGGGTGGTACCACTTTTTTTCCAAAGTTGGTTTTGTTCCCACAATTTTGGGAAAGCCATTGAAAAAGTAGCTTGTGCAATTCATTTACAACACACAGGAAAAAAAAAAAAAAAAAAAAAATCAACCAATCAATCAATTTCTCATTCTTCCTTACATAATTCATGTCATGTAACACAAAATACATTTGTCCCAAACTCATTTGGGGGTCAAACAGTTGATTGGCCCTATTAAACCGATGCGATGGCACAGTACTGTACAACTGTTGTAGCAGCCAAATGGCGAAAACTGATCTTGAGGTAGTCCTGATATATTTTGATGCCATATGCTTCTAGCCACCCTTTCAACATCCCTTGAAACCATCATTCAATGTGTCTAGTTGCCATGACAACCTTATTCACTTGGAGCTGCTATGTTGCACTTTTATATGGAGTTTGAATTATTTTAGGTTTCAATTATTTTTTATAATTGTATTTTTTAAAGCTTTTGTTGTTCTTCCTTGTGAAAAAGAAAGAAGTAGAAATAGAAGTAGAAGAATGTACTTTAAACAAATATACTTTGTGTAAACTGAATATAATGTTTTCAGACACTTAATTGCATATTTTTACAATTAAATGTATTGTGGTTTATATTTATATTAAATTAAATTAGTTGAACTTACTGTAATATTGTTTTTGCCCACATGCAAGTATATATTCATATGTCTTAACTACTTCTGTTGTATTTGGAATGTGTGTATTGCAGAACTGCAGAAACTGATATGCATTAATGTCATTTAAAGTAAAACTTGTATGTCATTTAAATATATTAAATATGTATGTAATTACACATTTGTAAGGATGAAGTTGCAATTTATTTTGAAATATGTTAAAATTAAATGTTAAAATCAAATGGCACTACAGTTAAAATGGTAAAATATGTATTTTATATGTGCTTTAGTATGATAGTGAACGAATCAAAGTAAGTTTACTTCTTTAAAGCATAGATAGAAAAAAAAAACTTTTAATGTTTAATTTGTAAGAGTTGTAAGAGTTGTTTAAGTACACTTAAGTGGCCTTTTGTTTCATTAATATTATATTATCTGCAAGTAAGTTTTTTTTTTTTTAATTTATTTTATTTTTACACTTTTAAGATTTAAAGGTGGAGTAAGCAATTCCTGGAAGCCAATGTTGATATTTGAAATCACCAAAACAAACATGCCCCTACCCCTGATAGCTCCGCCCCACACATTCGTAATCTACGGAACCCAGGCGACGATTAGTTCTGTGAAACAAAGCAAAACGATGTGTTTAAAGAGAATAAAAAATAATATCAAAAAGATCGGTCCCATTTGTTGTTTATTAATTCAAGCGGTGACGTTCTACAATGTTGTCCATTGATGCTGTACGTAATCATGTCACTGTCCCAACGTGCAGTGAGTCAGGAAACTTACCAGTAACCGAATTTGTGTACACACGATCAACTGATTCACGAGCTCGGGAGCTAGGGAGCTGATTGAGACACACCCCGTGTCTACAATGGATGCTGTGCGTTGCAACAAATCTCCGACAGAGAACTGCTGCCACGTTCTATTTATAACGTACTGACACAAATTTCAAATGATTTTCAATGGTCGCTTTATCACGTCCAGTGTAGGCAGACTTTAGCTGTTGCACCGCGGCGCGTCCGGTGTAGACACTGTGTTACTCACCTGTCAAGAAGAACTAAAGCAACCTGTCCGATCGCAGGCCTTCCGCTCCTTGAGTTCTCTCCAGCGCTGGAAAGCTGATGCGCTATTTACTCGGGTCCTACTTCTTGCCTTATCGTTCCACAGACGTTTTTCTCTTTTGTTTTTTATCTGCCATCTCTATCTTTCTGTCGCTCGGCTCGGCCGTTCACTGAACGCTCTCTCCTTCATATCATGAGTAGAGGCCCCTTACTGCTGATTGGCTACAAGTTTGTTTTGGTACTCGGCCCCGACTCAGCTTTCTATTACATACCCCACCTTTAAAGTACACTACAACTGCACATTCAGTACAATTATGTGCACATTTCTTTTTAACAAGGGCTATTCATTCAAAGCCCATTGTGTATCTCTCTTGGAAACATTAAAATAGATATACCAAATGATGCAAAATGTGTTTAATGCATTATCTTACTCTTGACAAGTTCCGAATTCTGAGAAACACACAATATACAGACACCGAAATATTACTGTTTAATCACAGTGTGCTATTTTCCTACGTAATTCAATTCCAAACCCACTCCAACACACCTGCCTGTTATTTTCAAGTAATCCTGAACACCTTTATTAGCTGGTTCAGGTGTGTTTGATTAGGGTTGGTGCTCTGCAGGATGATAGCCCTCCAGGAACATTGTTGGCTACCCCTATATTACAGTATTGAGTTGTTGAGCTTATTAGTATGCTAACATCAAACTCTGTTACTTGAGACTCTTTGGCACTTGTGAGTACCACAATTTACACAGTGTTCTTGAGGGATTTTTAAAAGAGTGGCTCCTCACAAAAAGCGAGGAGTGACTTATGAGGTTCTATTTATGTTGTGATGCTACTTTAGAAGGCAAACAACACTTGTATTAAAACTGTAGGTCCTTTAATGGCATCTATGGTTACATGAAAAAACTTTTAACACCCATGTTCCATTGAACAAAAGGCTCTTTGTAGCAGAAAATGAAATGTTCTTTAGATTTTTAAAATGTTCTTCACGCTGAGAAAAATAGTTCTTTTAGGAACACTGAAAGTTTCTTTGGGGAACTAAACATGGTTCTTTTATATGGCAAAGGAGTGAAAAAGTCTCGGTTAGGGTATGTAACCCTCGTTCCCTGAAGGAGGGGATGGAGACATCACATGATGTCGAACATGACCGACTGAAAGGGAACACCCTTTTAGATCCGGATATATTTAAAAACAGTGTTTTTTTTTGTTTGTTTTTTTTGTTTTTGTTTTCGGTCCACACTGGTGTTTTTAAGAGTTTTCCAAAAGTTACTGATTCTGGGTACACACTGTGTACCTAAAAGATTCCTTTGATCCTAGGCCAAATCTGTAGTCTTTGATCACTAGTTTGACATGTTCACCAACAGATGACTAATGACCATTGCGATCAAATTTTACCTCCAATAAAATTCTGCCAATGTCAGAAGTTGTAAGGCGCAGTCCTGAAGTGTGTCTTCTCCTATAATGAGCATCAAATCAAGAACCATTAAGAGCACAGAACCTGATGATAAAGTTAGTGCAACAACAGCAAACCACCGCTTGCTCCACACACACGCACATTCTTTTTTTTTTTTCTCCATTTTACTTTTAAAGGCAAGCCATGATCAAAATCAACAATTGTTGCTTTTGGTTTGGTTGGTAGCCACCTTTTCAGTTGTGCATGTGAATGTAGCTCACCCTCAACAAAGATGTCATGGACAAGTCTTCTTGTGTTTGTCCGTTTTTTAACGGCTTTTGACTCTTGTGCAGTCTAACAGAGATCCGACAATGTGACATGACTTATAACTGGAATCATGTTCATACAGTCTGACAAGCAACAATTGTAAAGAACTATTATAAATCATCTAGTGTGCATGAGAAGATACAGAGAGACCAGACAGGATAAAGTTCTGGCACAATCATTTTATTAGCAAAATATTCCACCACTCAGTGGTTTGTCCAGGTCACACTCAAAATTGTTATTGCCTACAAAACCACCACTGGCTCTGCACCCCTTTACCTAAATTCATTACTTCAGACTTATGTGCCCTCTAGAAGCTTACGTTCTGCAAGTGAACATCGCTTTATTGTGCC